>VXBW01003431.1:842680-1086951 GCA_013400375.1 Thinocorus orbignyianus | reverse complement strand
CCACAACCTCCCTGGACAGGCCGGTCCAGTGCCTGACCACCCTCTCAGTGAAGTAACTTCCTAATATCTAACCTAAACCTCCCCTGCTGCAACTTCAGACCATTTCCTCTGGTCCTGTCATTATTCACTTGGGAGAAGAGGCCAACACCCACCTCTCTACAACCTCCTTTCAGGTAGCTGTAGAGGGCAACAAGGTCTCCCCTCAGCCTCCTCCAAGCTACACATGCCCAGTCCCCTGAGGCTCTCTTCACAGGACTCGTTCTCCAGACCCCTCACCAGCATCTCCTCTGGACACGCTCCAGCACTTCAACATCTGTGGGCATGGGAAGGTGGCTGCTTGACACTGCTGAGGACAGGGTCACCTCAGAGGAGTATGGAGGCTGTAGAATGCCTGTACAAACCCAGCCTGGAGGGAGGGTTCCACCGAGTTGGAAATAATCAAAATAAACCCCACTTGAGGTGGCAGGTGTCCCCCAGTGGGAGCTAGATGAGCCTGGGTAGGTCGTACCCCAGCTGTACCCACACTGAGGTAAGTACATTCAGGTCACCAGCACTGCCAAAAGGAGGCAAAATTTGGGGTGATGGTGGCAGGGGTTTTTTCTTACCTGAGGCTGACATGGGTGTGAAGACCCCACCCTGCTGCTCCCTGCAGAGGGAAGTGTTCATTTCTTCTTTAAATACACAGTTTTATGTTACCCGAGCTATTCTCTATCTGCACTGCTTATAGGTGGGCTACTTGTGTGGATTCCCAGTGGTAGATGCATTTTTATATTGAACACTACTGATTAGAGTCTCATCTGAATTCACATTATGTTGGTTTTAAAGTTGATTACTTCTGCATATGATCTGGTTCCCTTGAATTCTCTTTTATTGATCCTTGAAGAGGATTTGAAATGAATTTCATCTGTTGATACAGGTGGTAGTTCTTGGAGTAGTGCTTCTTATTTGTGGATCTTTCAAAAATTCCTAAAAAGGGGCAGGTAGCAGTATTTGCATTTTGATTGATGGAGAAACTGAGGCAGAACAGCTTTTGTTGCTGTCCTCACTCTTAAATCCCAAGCCAATGATCTTGTGTATTCGCCTCTAAAGGTGGTCAATATTAGCTTTGAATTTTAACTGATTTGAGTTACCCTGAAAGATTTCTGCTGGGTAACTCCGTATTACCCTGATTATTTTATACAGTATTTTCAATGTTACTGAGAATTATTTATTTGCAGCAGAAAAGCTGAGTCAATCTCTCCCATCAGATTTAAACAACATATAACTTCTTCCTTTTATTTGTTCCCTCTGCTCTTTAGTATCAGGCCTCAAAAGCAGCAGGATTGTCTGTTTGGTGTGTGCAGTCACTGTTTCTCCAGGTGGTCTTCTGAAATATTGTTAGTTGCTGCTCTGTATCTTGGAGGGAGCTGGATTCTAGTGTGTGGATTCTCCATGAGAATGTAGGCTCTGGGGGGGGGGGGGGGGGAAGCAATGACTCCCCTGATTTGTGCTATTGCTTACTATATTTGTTACAACAGACTTATCTCCAGGAGAATGGAGAGGCTATTTTTGCAGACCCATTACCCACCTCAAGAGAAGCTGCAAAATAGTAGTTGGTGTTTCACCGGAGGAGCTGATGTCTTTCTTCACTGAGTTCACCAAACGCAAGGTTTTCAGGGGTAATCTCCTCAACTGTACATGTGGGAGTGAAATTCTTCATGTATACAGTCTCTGTTTGAAGTTCTTAATTTTAAGTTTGTCAAGGGGGCAAACCATCTGTTTTTCATGTGGAATAATCACACACACACAAAAAAAAAAAAAAAAAAAAAAAAAAAAGAGGAAATTGTTTTTTTTTATAAAAAAAAAAAACACTATTCTGTGCTTTCTTTGAGTTGGCCTGGTGCTGAAACAGGCAAGGTTAAAAACAAACATGTGCCATAGGCCCAGCCTTCCACCTCTGTTTCTTTCTGAGGAATCTGGATTTCATTTCTGGAAGGTCAGAGCTTTTGAAAACCACTTACTGATCACACACACAGTATTTTTATACTTGCAAAGCTAGTAGTAGGGTGTAAGATTATTCTAGAAGGAGTCCAATATATATTTTTTTTTTGTTCCCTATACAAGCTGGGAAGTGAAATACACTGCTGTGGCCAGGAGTCCCTCTAAGATTCACAATCTCAGCCACTTGAGCATACTGGATGTAGGGTTCTCCGTTGCCTTGAATTGTGAACATGGTCTTATCTAAAGCTTTCTCATCTGTAATGGGAAATCAACCGTGAAACGCTTGGAATTTATGAAATATAAGTGAGTTTCTCTGCAGGCACTTTTTAGATGCATAAATAGAAGCCATTGTGTTAACTAGCAAGGATAGATGATGTAGCAGAAAAACACACAGAAACCCTGTTAATGCTGCCAGAGCTGAGAATATGATGTTTTAGTACTCTAAGGTAACCAAATTCTCCTAATACTGCATAAATAATAACAATAATAAATCTCTAAATAGATTTGACTGTATTTCTCAGTATTATGCATTATATTACACTGAATATGGCAGAAGTAAGCACGATACTTCTCAAGTCAGATTTGGGTAAGACCGGCTTCCTGGTTAGAATAAATTTACCCAGCAGTCTTGAATCTTTAAAGCAAATTAATTTTTTTTTATTCCAGTATCTACATTTAGCAAATTCTTTAGAATTACCAAGGCTTTTACTACCAAAGTATTATTTCACTATTTTTTTTTCCCAAGAATTTTACATCCAGCTCCTTCAAGTGTAATTCTAAGTGGCCCAACAAAAGGCGTGTATAGGACTGATCTCATTTCTTGACCTTGAAACAGCTCCCACTGAAAGGCAATGAAAATATTGCTGTTTATTTCAATGGAATTAGAACCAGGTCCTTAAACAGGACGTACATGGTACTTGAGTTTTATGCTTGCCCTCTGCACAGGGGTGAATCTCATTCCAGCAGAATGCTACTGGAGTATAGCAAAAACTCAGCAGCAGTATAATCACCTAAGCCTGAAGGACATCCGTACTTTAAAAGTTTGTACTCTGCAGTGTACATTTACATTTATTTTATATACAGTTATATACACATGCATGTATGTATAAATATGAGTGTTTTGCCCTGTGCAAATTGCAGCAAACATTATCTATATTAGAATTTTTTGAAAAATCCCAAGTTTGCCTTCCTCCTGAATGAAAATAATTTTCATCTTTTCAGCTAATAAGGCATTGAAGAATTTCATTGGTACCACTATGTGCTATTTTACTGAGTTTGCTCTTGACTGGTGATTACATCATTATCATTAAATTTTGCTGTAATATAACTTCTGTCTCTACAGCTTACAAGACCATTAATCTGAAGGAATCAGTTCCTGCCAGCCTTCTGTATTGCTGCTACCTGCGTTCAAAAGGCCAGCAGCCCCAGACAGCCGTCCTCCCTCTCCAGCTGCCTTGGTGGAACAGGTCACTGTTGGTGCTCACTCATTCAGCCATCACCATCTCACCAACATGCTGATGGATCAGCTCTTGTCATTGAGATCAAACCAGGCAAGGCCAGCTGAGGTTCTTTAGGAATGTAGGCCAAGTTAGTTGGGCTGCTTTTCAGCCAAAACAAGTCAAAGAGCGTGAACCACTCCGTCTGCAGATCTTTGCACTGGCAGTCTGCAGCAGGAAGGGGACAATGGTGAGGATATTGGTTGGAGTCAGTGACCTCTTAGGTTGGCACAGCTGGGTTTAGGGGGAGGATGTCTATGCACAGTCTCCTTGTACATGTATTTGCATTTTTACATGACGACAAGTGCCTGGTGGCAGCAAAAGGCTACATCATCTGGCTAAAAGGAACAAATTGTTTACTTCAGTGGGCAGAATTAGGTTGATCAGGTTATGTCACTTTCCATCTCAGTGTGAATAAAAACAGAGGCTCCTATCCCAAAGAAACTTAAGTACCTTGGGTCAGATTGTGAACTCTTTTTTTTTTGTAGCGGTGAACTCTCTTCAGCAACCTCATTGATTTAGACAGACTGTATTGATGTATTGTATTTAAACAGACTCTATATTGATGCAAAATTTGGTTTTAGTCATAATATTCACTACCCTGTATAGGAAGATGTCAAGTTTATACCCTGTTTTTTTTTTTTCCCGAATAAATTATTTCTTTGAGCTGTTAGCTTTGTTTTGAACCATGCTTTTTGTTAGGCTGCCTGGCTCCCTGTAATATATGTTAGGATTCGCTTGCCAAGTTAACTTCTCTGGAACTCTGCCTAGAAAGCGATTTGCCTATCAAGAGGCCAGGACACTGTGGCCGAGTCAAGCTTTGTAGGATATAGCCCATTTCTTCCCTGCTGGGCATCTGTATTGAGTTCATTTTAAGCCCTGTGAACCAAGGACTTTCAACCTACCATAACTCCCACCAAAACTTGTTTGTGAGCATGAACTAAAACTTAATTTTTCTTTAGGACACTTGTCTTTGTTACTCGGAAGCAACTTCCCCATTGCTAAACCAAAATCACCACAAAATTAACAGAAAACTTTCCTGTTCATTTTCTCATTCATTCTTTCACATAAGTGCACATGAACAAAAAGAGAGAGAGAAAAAAGGTTCCAGTTGAGCTATAAAAGTGCTGTCTGGAAACACAAAGTTTAAGTGCAAAGCTGCAAATCTATAATCATTCAAAATACGGACCTAAAAGGAAAATCTTGCCTATTGCTCGTGACAGTCTTTTTTAAGGCTCCATTCCCCGCTTGATTTGTGAATTGCCAGACGTAAGGTTCTCAAAGAATCCCACAGAAAATATTTCATCTGTGGTAATCTCTACCCCCCTCTATTTTACATGGAAACATAACAATAATGAAGATTCATCTCCCTGTCCTTTTATCTGTGCCTCGCTCGCTTGCTTGTCTTTCCTCATTAGCTTTGATATCACAGTGCCATCTACTTGATCAACAGAGTCAGGTTATTTTCTTTAGAAAATAACTACCCAGCTGTAACCCCCCAAAAAATCAAAGGGCTTCTCAGTTCCTTAGCAGGTTCCCCCTCTCCTCCACACCTCCCAGCCCTTTCAAAGCAGCGCTGCCCTTAGATGTGTGCCTCGGGGAGCCGGTGTGTTTCAGAGATGGACACAAAGCCTCCAGCTGGGTGGTGACGGAACTACTGGTGCTGTGAGGACAACTCAAGCCCTGCTGACCCTTCTCTCAGCATCCCCTCTCCACTCTGGCAGGTGTTCCGTTTGAGAGCCAGGTCCCTCGCTGTCAGCAGAAAGTGCACCAGCCTTTTGTAGGTGTAAACTAGGGCAAAGTCTTTGTTCAGAGTAAGAAAGCGTCGCAGTGGTTGGAGGAGATGGATTGCACAGCCTGGCAGGTTGAGCCATCCCTTCTTAACAGTGTCCGCAGCCCAGCCTGAGCCCTGGCAGGCATATGCTTTATTAATTACTCCAACAAATATTTAGACAAGAAATGCTACAGACAGGGCTGAAAGAAATCATCACTGTGCACCTGTTTCTCTACAGGAATCACCAGTTTGGCAGGATCAAGCAGGAGTAACCACACTAAGTAACTTTTCACCTACGAGACAGGCTTTTTTCTCTTTCTGTACTATTGGAAGGCGTTTGAAGTTTTTTTTTTTTCTTTGTATATTTCAAAGTAATTTTGATTCATTCATTGTGGAAAATCAATGTGTAGACTCCAGTCTTGCCTGTCTTTAAGCCTCCCCTTTTTATTGCTTTTATCCTCACTCATCACTCTGTTCTCGTCTCACTGGTGTAGCTGCAAATGGGTCGGTTGTACGTACTAGCAACTCTTCAGCGCTCAAAGTCCTCAGCGGGCCTTAGTGTGAGTGCTCTTATCAAAGCCTCAACTTTTCATCCCTCAGAAGACATCTTTGTTATGACTCCTGCGTGCTGGCAGAGTGACAAGAGGTACAGGCTTGCTTCTATAGGCACCTCAGAGCTGTAGAGATGTCTACCCTCTTCACTGTCATGCCCCGCCTGTGAGGAGGGTTGGACAGCTTTCTGCAACAGTGGTACCTTTCTGCTTCTCCACTTGCCTGTCAGGTGGAATTGCTTTACCTGGGCAAAATTTGTGCTGGCTGGTGGTGATGTCACTCTGCAGCTGCACATGGGGACTTTCTTTTCCCCGGGTGGCTGTGCTGGCTGTTGCAGTGAGCAAACCTGAAAATGGCAGGAGGTGTCATTGCCGCAGGACTCAAGCGGTGGTCCGTACCTCCCATCCAAGGCAACAGGCACAGCAGTCAGCCTGCACCACCTTTTTTCATATATGCTCTGGGATAGTAAGTTATAAAGAAATCTTCTGTAACAGCTGTGAGGTATTGCAAGGAAACAAATAGCTGTTTGCTTACTTAATGGCCATCAGTCTTGATGGCGCTCCCAGTTCATTTATAGCCTGGGACCGAGATAAAGGCTGGCATTGACCATACAACAATAAGCTCTTATATGTGTCTAATACAGTTGCTTGGGAACACAATACCAATATTGTCAGTGTTGACACCAGCACCTGTTCTGTCTTTTAAGCAGGGTGGCTTCCCTGCAAATAACTCCTGTGTGAGCCCTCGCATCAACTGGATTCCAGTTTGCTTAGGACAATTAAATGAGCGTGACAGGAGATTTTCCTGTTAATTGTCAAAAGAGCTTTTTGTCCGTGTAGGTGCCAAATATTCCCTCTTGTCATATGGATTAGTGGCTTTGATACTGCTTGACCATCAGTTGTTACTGCAGCCAGAAAGGCTGGAATAATTTGGAAATTGAGAGCAGGTTGCTCATGCTATTACTTGTGGCAGCTAAAGTGGGGCACTTCACATGCCGTTCTGACCGTGCTTTCTGTGGCATTTTGTTATACTCCAGGTAAAGTACAGTAGACAGTAATAAGAGTTTATACGGTTTCGTGCTCAAATACGCTTCTTCTCATTGTTTTTACATATTCTTCATACTAACTGTGCCAGCACAGCCCACTGGTGTAAAATAATCATTGGATTTTACATGATAATGGATAAACCAGGAGATGTCTCAAACCTCCCTCCCTCCAGAGGGGGCAGGGAAAATACTGGTCCTGAATGTGTCCCCCTCACTTGAAGTATCACAGAAGACGTGCTATTTTCAGCCTTTTCCATCCTGAGTGGCACAGAGGAGATATTTCAAGACTGCAGAAGGTACTCATCTACGTTTCCAGCCTGTGGTGTAAGCTAGCTCTCAGCTCCTGGCTGCCTCAAAAATAGTGCTGCTGGCTGAAGCCACGTAAACCATGGCAAGCACAAAGGCAGCAGCAAACCACATTCAGCTTTCCCTGCAACTGTTCTCCTGCTGAACCAACACATACCTTTTCACACCCTGCGACTGAGTTGAGGAGGAAGAGGAAGACAGCTTTTGCATGTGGGTAGATTGCTGTGGTAATAAGCACCTGAACAAACTTCACTGTACCCTATCTTGGCTCTAACTCTGCATATGTGGCAGAGAGGCTACAAAGCCAAGAATTTTATAAAGTTTATTCTTCCACCTCCACCCAGCCAAAATATATTCCCCAGTGCTCCCCCAAACCATCTTAATTTAAATAAATATAATGAAATCTTATATAAATGATGTGACCTGTGTCTTGTGAAAAGCATGACACCACCAAATCCTGGCTGGAGGCACTACCTTTTCTGGGCAGTCCTGGCTTAAGCCACCACCAGCCCTAACCCCCAGCTGCTCACATGTGCCCCTGCATCACCCCTGCCTCATGCTGCCACAACTGCTTGCGTAGCTGGGTGATGAACTAAACAGGAGCACAGATCCAGATGGAAAATAGCCCAGGGGAAAGGGGGAAGGGAGGGGGAGCTTTCAGCCAGATCAGTTCCTCCATCTCATCTCAAATGTGAGTGTTTACACCTTGCAGCAATAGTGGGAATAAAATTACCCGGAGGAGGGGAGCACTCCAGGCAATGACTGTTTAAACCAGTTTTGCCACCCTCGCTGAATGCCAAGCCATTGCTTCAGAAAAAAAAAAAAAAAAGAAAAGAAAAGAAAAAAAAAGCCCTCGGGAAGTCCCTAGTGCAAGGAAATTGGGTGGTTGATTTCCCTCCCACCTTAATCTGTTTACTTGTTGTTGGGGCTTCGAAGCTTCTCACAAGAGTGTCACTGTGTCAGTCCCTGCGTATGCCTCTCCCTGCTGTCACCACTGCTCTGCCTTTCAAGGGACTTTTGTGGTCTGACTTGCAAAACAGTAAAAGTTTCTTAGGGAATATCAAAGAGGAGGCAAGACCAACCCATGAATTGCCTACGTAATAAGTGACTTCTCTGCGTGAGCACAAAAGTCTTCCCGGTATCCCCTTCACCACTTCATTCCTCTGCCAGGCTGTGTGCTCGGGATGGACCCTTTGTGCAGCACTGGCATGGCGCTGCAACTTGACGTAGTGAATTGCTTAACAGTTTCATAACCTTTTCCTTTCACTGCTGGGTGGAAACAGGGAGCTTTGATCAGAAGGTTGCATCACAGACCAGATTCTTAAACAAAAATAAAAGCTGGAAATTAGGTTACACTACTATGTTGCATGTTGTTCTTTACTACGCCGTCCTTTGGGGCCGCGGCGTGGCAATGCGAAAGCAAAATGCTCTGCCAGCGTTTGTCAGAGGGACGTTAGTTGTGTCCCCAGGCAGATGCTGTGGCAAGGAGCATGTGTGCCAGTGACACCGATTAGGCTGCACGGCAGGGCTCCCACCAGGCGTTTCCTAGAGCAGGGAGGGCCACGGGGGGTGGCTATCACAGCAGCGGCAGCGATTGCTGCTGATGGCTGTTGGGGCTCTTCCCAGGATAAGTCCGGTTCAAGCTTAGATGCCAGCAGCTCCTGCTGTTTTAACATGAGCTTGATCAGGCTGGCGCTACGGAGAATTGCCAGGCAGTGCCTGCGTGCCAGAGGCCATTGCTGACAGACAGGATAATAAGGTCTCTTCCAGGGGCCGATCCAGAGGTATCATGAGCATGTGTTTTGCTGTCCACTTCCTCGACCACTGGAGCACAGTGATTTGTTACGGCAGCCTCCAGAGGTCCCAGGCAGACTTTCGTGTCACTTCCCTGTGTGCAGTGTAAAGCAGCCTGCTTTGAGACAAGCATGGGCTCCATGCTGCTTCCCACCTCCTGGAGGGGTTTTCATCTCCCTCCCGGCTCTTTTCTTCCCTGTCCTGGCAGATCGGTCTTCCTCCAAACCTGTAGATCAGGAGTTTCCAGCCTAAAGGCTATGCACCTCGGTGGGGTTGGGAGCCTGGCAGCTGCAATTAGGTAGGCGATTAGTTGGGGTCCTGAGCGGGCTGCAGGTTGGGCAGTAGCCCCAGGAAAGGAGAAGGAACGAGGGCCAAGGGGATGGCTGGCCTCCCCGTCCCGTGTGCCTTGCCCTCTGCTTCCCCGTTGCCCCAGCATCACAGGGAGGGAGGGCATCCCATGAAAGTGTGGAGGATGCGACTCTGCTCTGGGATGCTGGACACCGTGGGCCCCACGGCAGGGCAAGGAGTGTCCCCTGCAGCGGGGAGTGAGTGGCTGTGGTTTGGGGCTGGCTCTGGAACTAGCCCTGCCAGGCGTGCTTGCACATAAGGCAGGTGAATGCAAACACTGCCTGGGGCGTCAGCTTCCCGGGGGTGGAGCTGCTCCTCTCCTGCACAGGTGGCAGGGCTGAGCCCAGGACCTGCAGAGTCCTTCAAGTTCAAAGCCACCAGCCTTCAACTGGGTAGAGAATTCTCCTCCCTGAAAACTGGGCCATTGCCCCCTTGCCTGCCACTGCTACCACTGAACAAGGTTGGCCATGGCAAGCACGGACGGCCCGGGGAAGGAAGGCATGGGGGCCAGGAGGAGGAATTTGGCCCTGCTGAGGAGCAAGCTGTACATGGGGGAGAGGAGGAGGACAGAACCTGTGGTGGAGAGCACCACCGCTGCCGGGGACCATGGCACCTTGAGGAGGAGTCAGTCCGACAGGACAGAGTACAGCCAGAAATTACAAGGTACTGGGGAAGTTTGCTTGGTGCTCAGCTGCCAGGGATGCTCTGGGTTGGGGTGGTGTCTTGATGCTCTCCAGGCTGCAGCCTGGAAATGAAGAGGAGAACAGCAGTCTCTGTCCCTGTACACTCACAGTTGGAGGGAGCAAGTGACCCCTCTCACCCTTGCCCTCTCTTCCAGGGTGTGAAATGTTTCCGCTTATTTTCCTAAATAGTGTCCTGTAGAGAGGATGCAAAATCAAAGGGATTGGTGTGTTCCTTGCAAAATCTGTGTGCAACTGGGATCTTTCTCATTCGTCATCAAAACGCATTTGCAACACAAAGAGCAATGTGAAAATACGATGGCTCCATCCTGTCTGTCTTTGGCTGGACTCTCCTACCGAGTGAGGTAGATGCTAACTAATTAGAAGCATCAGGGGCAGTTTTCTCTTTCAGTTAAAAATACCAGGATCTGTGATGTGCTTATCTGTTGCTCAGATTGTACAAGCCTGAAATATGCCCAAATACGTGTTTTGATGGATATGCTGATTCAAATCCTACCATTATGGAGAGGGTTTCTTTCCAAATAACCAAATTGTATCTGGACCAGAAATAGGCAAATTATGTCAGTACTGGGTCTGTCAATCAAAAATTAAACGAGATGCTACAAACAGGGGAAAAGCATGAAGAATGTGTATGGCTATTTCTGGGAGTGCTCCGGAACACAAACTTAGGAGTTTCTGTGGGTTTCCAGGGTCTTAAACAGCAGAGTCCCATCACAAATGTGGGGTTTGAGCATGATTATAGTCTAAATGTGTATTAGTAATAGTGATATAACTGCCTAATGACAGTCAGTCTTGTGGTAATAATCCTTTCAGGGGAAATAAAACCGGAAAATGCTTTGCGTTGCTGTATTATGGGTTTGATGCACTTAATTAGGAAGTAGCATTCCTTCAGAGAGATGATAAAAGCAGAAAATAAAATAATAAACTTGAAAATCATAGGATTTCTATGAGGGCTGCATGTGCTGAAAACAACAGAGCAGCAGGCCAGTTCATTGATTATGCTGTTCCCTCCTTGTGACAGCTAATCAATGAAAAGATGAAAAATTGTCATTTAATTCAGGCACATGCTGCAGGGACCTGGCTGGGGTGTTTCAGGTACAAGCACTATGGCTGGGGAGGCAAGCTCCTGGCACGCATCTCACCAAAACGGCAGCTTTTCACTCATGAAGGTGGTTGCCCAGGTGAGGATAAGATTATCAGAGTGGTACCCAGCAAAAAGTGAGAGACCTTTCTGTTTCCTGTCAGGTGTATTCATGCCATTAATGTCTCCTGCTTAAGATCAGAAGCGAAGGAGGGAGGGAAGCCTAGGCAGTCGTGGCAGAGAATGAGGTTATGTTTATGGCAGCAGTCCAAGGAAACAGTAAATCCAGTTTTACAGCTCCTGCCATCAACTGGGACTGCTGCAGCCACCTATTGCACAGCACTGGCCTGGTGTCAGCTCACTGCTTGCTCATATTGGTTCAGGAAAAACAGCAATGGGTTAACAAGGTACCTGCAGGCTTTGTATTGGATTAGAAGTTGCCTGTCCGCAGAGGGAAAATATACAAAGTCAGTAGAAATTCCTATGAAGTGCACTTACATTGCAATAGGAAGAAATGTGCTTGTGTGCCAAGGTCTGATCTGGATCGAATCTTGCTAAGCTGGATCTGATAATAATGACCATGGAGCTAATGATGATGTGCAGTGATTGTATGTCTTTATGTTCTTCATTTTTCTCACCAGCACTTGGATGCAAAGCAACTTACTCCAAGATGAGGGAAGTGGTTTTGTCGGCACAAAGCTTTTGTGTTCTCCATTCTTGGCAAGAAAACCCAATAGATCTGTTGGTTACATAAACAAACGGTCTGTTGTGTGTCACTAGGTTGGGACTCTCTAATCACCTCAGAATGGTAAATGCTTTGCAAAAAGAGTCAGGCATAGAAGCTCCTGAGAATTCAGTTTCTGCTCTTGGATTTCTCTTAAGGTTTGCTGTTTTATACAGCATCCAAAATGTTTGCTATCAAGAGTGAGTGAGAAAGGGAGCCTACCACTCAGATCTTCAGGGTAATCAAGGTGGTTTGTTCTGTAAGTCTACAAACATGAGTACAGTAGCATTGTCAAAGGTGCAAACCTCTGCAAGTGTTCTTCACTTTAAAATTAAGGATTCATTAAAAACACAAAAAAGCATTTTCCTTGTTAATTATTATACCAGCCGCATCTATTCAGTACATTATCTGGTGTGAATGGCCCTGCAACACCTCCTGGCTTTACTCTTTGAAAAGGAAAGAGGATGCAAAGTAAGCATTATGTTCTCAAAGAGCCTGGCAAGCCCCAGTGCATCTATTTCAACTCATCCTGGGAGGTAACAAGATGCCTGTAGCCCCGTTTTAGATAGCAATCACCTTATTTTCGCCTATCAAATGTCAGGTTCCTGATACAAACATTCAGTCATCCAGAGCTCAGGTTGTAGTTGCATTCTTGAATGAGTCCAGAAATACCTCGACCAAGCTGTATGTGTTTTTTTCATCCCTAGTTCTCCATCAACTGCACAGAAGCGTAACTTTTCTAAAGAGGGAAGAATGGGGTTATGGAAGATGTATTCACTAGCATTTGTGATGGATGCAGAAATAATAAGGGTCATAATAAGAGCCAAGACACAAGCTGCTGTGATGTTTCTGTGTAGTGCTCTGCCCTACATTCACTAGAAAAATCCTGCACATATGTCCTTTCTAAAGAAATTAAGAAGTTGCTACTACTCTTCAGCAATGCCATAGCATGGTATTTAGCAGTTCTGTTTTCAGGTGTATTATTTGTACCTGTTTAGCTCGTAGGAACTGATCTTTTTTTCTACAGTGAAAATTGCTCAATAGCAGTTGTAAAAGTAACTTTATTAATATCTATGCATTGCATTAATCTTGGGATCAGTCTTTAACTTAAAGCTACCATTCTCTGAGTACCTAAGTTTCAGTCAGAGGAGTTTGCTTGGTGTAGTTCTTGGCACATAAATGTTTGCAAGATCAGGGCAGACTAAGATAAAGTGTATTGTGGGGATAGACACTATCAACCAAAAAGGGCAGACTGCGAAAAGGAAATTAAAATACCGTTCACCGTCTGTTAGGTTTTGGGCAGATTGTTAGATTTTTTAATAGTTGTATACCGAACTTGTGCTTGGTGTCAAATATGAGGTATAGAAAATGGTGGATTTCCAGAAGGAATCAGAGATTGCATTTGCAGTGTTCAGTGAGACAATACATGTTTTGAAAATAGCCCGTGTCTTACAGACCTATTACGTATTATCTCCCTTATAACTTCAGCTGTGAATGGGTCAACTGTTCAATTTAAAACACATCGGTGACATACCTGTAACAGGTACAGGGACTCAAATCCCACAGCTATCACAACATATTGCCTCAGAGCTCAGATCTGAACCCCAAATTTCACATTTTGCCTGTGTCTGATGTAGTTACAAGAAACAACTTGACGCAAGAAATGCAGAAAGCTGCCAAATGACACAAATTCCTGGCTGGCTGCTACCCCTTGAACTACAGAAGCCCAGTCAGAGAGGCACCTCGTCCCCCTTCACCCCCTTGCAAGCAGGACACCTTCCTCCATCCCGTCCTCCACCCCACCTGCAGAACACACTGCTCCTTGCATGGGCTGCCCATGCACACAGCTTCTCCACACCTCCTGCCGGGAGTAAAGATCCTCCACGCCTCTCCCCAGTTCCTTATTTGCTTTGTTCTGTACTTACTGATTAACTTTCCACAGACTACAATGCAGGTAATGCCCTATTTCACTGCAAAATGTATTGATCTTTGGAATGGCTGGTTTGCTGAAGTACAGTAGGGAGTGAAAGTCGGGGTTGTTTCCTGGAGTGGAGGAGATGGCTTGATGAAAATACCCGCACCGTGCCCTGTGATGAGAAATCACAATCTAACAAATACTTTTATTTCCTCCCATGTAAATTTAAGCTTGGAGTGTCTAATTCTGTTAACTTGCACTGCCATGTAGCTGGTGTTTCCCTGAAATTGTTGCAGTGGCAGGTAGGCTGGGAAGTGAGCTCATCTTTTCAGAGCAGAATCTGTTTTGTGCTGCTGTGTTTGCACAGGGCTTTGCACAATCACATCCTGCCATGTGGCCTGGGACTCTTAGGAGCTCCTGCAGAATTACCAGTCACAGCAGCCAGGGTAAAGGGGTGAAACTAGGGTCCGAGGAGGCTTATGGATCCTTCTTTGAGCATATTAGCTGATGTTTCATTGGGATACTTTGTGCTGTGGGTCGCGCAGCTCACAGTTTGTACAGCTAATCCACACCAAGTCTTGAGGCACACGTGTCCTAGGGGAAGCAGTTCAGATGCAGCCCTCCCTGGGATCTTACTTTATTAACATATTAGCCCAGTGCTGCAGGAGTGGTATGCTTATATCGGTGTCTGACACACTGGAAAGGGTTATTTGTAAGTACTGGCTCTAACAATAAGGGCATTCTTCTGTCACCTGGTGATAAGCTTTCTTCCCTTCCACCGCAGTCACATGGGATCTCTCTGTAGTCCTGTCAGCACACATATAATTAAAGCAGTCTGCTGTCAAGGAATTGAAGAAAGAACTTGCGCGTTGAATGTAAATATTTCCTGTACCTCATGGAACAGAAAAATGATCAAAGATTGAATGACCTAATTGCAAGGAAGTCTCTGATGCAGATTTTATGAGTGAACCTGTTGCCCAGGAAGACTGGTGCAAGGTCACTCTGGTCCTGATGTGCTCTTCTCCTGTGTTCAGGAAAGGGGCTTTTCACACGTGTGACTCGCAGTCTGTGCAGCAAACCCACTCCCGAGCAATGCTGCTGTATGTGCATCTATGAGTGAAAGGAAAAAAAGTATTTTCCACAACCCTTTCCCAATCCTTGTGTATTTCAATGCCCAACTTGGAGTTCAGCAGATCTAATTCACACCATGTTTAAACCATATTCTTGCACTGTAATGACTCTGGAGCAAAACCATAAGGACAACCCTGTGAAGTGGTCCCTCGCAAGGGAAAGGGGATCTGGAGTAAAATTCATGTGATGCACTGCTCCTGCATGCAGTGGGACATTCCATCCTTTCCCACTGCTTTTCCTGTTTCAGACTCCCTTACTTCCAAGGATCCCAGTGTCCCTGTGCCCAGCAGCCTTCCAAGCACCCGCAGTGGAAGCAGGGGTGTAAGAGGCAGAGTCAGGGCCGCGGTGTGAGGGGAGATGCTAGAGGGGAGAGGAAAGCTGCCACAGTAGCAGTCTCTGAACTCCTTTGCCTGTGTTTCATTCCCAAATCCAGCTGATTTATCAGCCAGTGTACATTCCCGTGTGTAACCACTAGGTTATCTGAGGGTACAGGCTATCTGAGGACTTGCTCTCACAGAGGAACTATTTTATCTAGGGTGGTGTGTGACTTTGGTTTCACACGTGAAAACACAGTAATGCTGTAATTTGTTTGTTATACCTTGATAACTTATGCCTCCACTGCTCCCTTGCGCCAGGCAGAATCCCTGTATCTGCAGAGCGTGAGTGCAGAACTTGCATTCCTTTGGTGTCCTCCAAATGCTGCCCAAGTAATGGAAAGCCCTGTTCATCACTCCATGCACCAGAGTCACTGTACTTGTTGCTATGCTCTGTGTCAGTACCTTCAGTTCCAGATGGAAAGCATCAGATAGGGGGAAAACTGGGTCCTATCCCTAAGGGCAAATTTAGTGTCTAACCTGAGCATTTTACCTGGGAGGAAGGATGGATGGAACAGACCTCCAGGAGCTGCTCACTCCCTAAGTGGGAAAGCCAGGGAGATTTGCGTGCTCTGGCTGCTCCTTGGGTCGCTTGCTGTGGATCCCCCAATACATCCCCTGGACCTAGAAGAGAGCTGCTGATTTCCACGTTGCAGGCTCTGCTTCTCCATGCTGTCACTATACTGCTGCATGTCTCCATCTGGGGGATATTTTTAGACTTCACACTTGCAAGAAACTGTTTTTGTAAGACATGTGGCTGCTTTATCCCTGTTAACACATAGTGAACCTCTTGCTTCGTGCAACTAGGGCTGTGTACTTCAGTACACGGCTGGAAAACCAGTCGTAGCCTTCCTCTCCAAAGCAAAGTCCTCCAGAAAGGCAACTCCTGCAGATAACTGACATTGCAGGCAACAATTGCAAACACTACCTTCTCCTTCACATTTTTATAACTACTAGAAGTACCAATCACTTTTTTTTTTGTGAACTGGTCTTAAGCCGTAGCTGTCTAATAAGCCATTCAACAGACAGTTTTTTCTTTTTCCTACACCTGGTATCTCTGAGGAAAAAAGAGCCAAATTCTTACTGTAACAGTTAACGCTCAGCAATGCCTCTGGCTGCTAATCCTCTCTCTCAAGCCATTTTGGGGCTGTTACCAGATAGAAACAAGTCTGCTTATATTCCAGATATGCACTCGCTGTTTGTGCATTCATTAAAGTTTCACTTACTCCACAAGGATTTCAGCAAGCTGCTAATGTTCTCAAACTGGTCAAAAGCAATCAGCTGAACATGAAATCACAGGTTTTGGCTGTAATCATCACTTCAGGATCTTGCTGTTGCATTCTATAGAGACAGACATGCCTGAAATGAAAAAGTGAATGTATTGAGTGAAAATGGAAAATTGTATTACTTTTAACAAAAGGATACATTTATTAAAAAACATGTTTTCTATAAAGAAACAGCATCTACCTGATATTTCTCACGATTATTTCTTCCTGTTGAGAATAGTTTTTTCTTTCCTGGCATTATTATCTATCATGCAATAAGGATAATAGATGAGCCCTGACATAATTCAAGAATCAAATTTGATCAGGGTGATCTAATGACATAAACTGAAAGAAGGGCTTCTTGAGGGATTGTAACTTGAAGCCTGAAGTGGGATACAGTGGCTTTATTTTGCTCATATAATGCCCTCCCCTGCCACCAGTATAAAAGATTAGAAAGTTCTTTTGCACAGAATCTGTGTCAACCTTCAAATTCCATCTGATATCGTAACAGTGCTATGTCTGAGAGGAAATGACGCTTCTGAGATCTTCCAGGATGTCTGCTCCTCTCTGCACTTTCTCAGGAGTCACCTTGAACTCTCACATACAGCCCCACACATGCAAACGTTTCCACAGCCAGTCTCAAGAAAAATGCTGACTTTGGTGCAGAACTGGAAGGAAAATGGATTGTTCATGTACTTCCTTTTGAATTTATAAGAGTACTTTTAGAGGAAAAAGTCCCTGCCATTTTAGCACCTAAGCAGCAGGTGAGATTGTCTCATTCTGCAGCCCCAGCAGAAGATTGCTCAGAGGGACCTGTGGAGTGGTGCTTGTACCAATTTTACTGTCCTCCTCCCTAAAGCAGGGGCAGAGACTGTTTCTTCTGTCACACAGCATCTTTGATGGATGAGCTCTGCAGCAGGGTGAGCTCCTGTGTAGTCCATGTACTCACACAGAGATGGACTCACGTGCTCCCTTCAAGAAGTTGACACAGGGGTGTAGCAGTCTGATCCTCAGCAGAGATCCCCATCCTTCACTGCTGAGCAATAAAACCCAGAGCAGCAAAGCATGACCTGGGTGATGCGGAGATGAGTATGGTAATGGTGTGTCCATCTTTGCTGGTGCTCTGCACCATCTTGTGGCTAGCAGAAAAACACCAGCACAGCCTCTGAAATGTTTCACTTGTCTTTTGGGTTGGTTTTTTTTTCGTGTGTGTGTTTTTCCTTAATGAAAAATACAGCTTCTCAATGTACACAGATAAAATTCGGTGCCCTTTGTGCAGCTGACATGGGTGTCTGCAGGCTGGCTTATCAACCAGTAAGGAGAAGACCATCATCACAGATCAGTAGGTTCTGTGCACGTCCTGTAGCATACATATATTACTTATCTGTATAAGACTCCCTTGCATTTCCACGTATTTGGAACAAAGCAGATATTCTGGGTATTAAGTATGGAAAAATAATTAAGAATGTCCTCATCTCAAATGATCTCTGTTGTTCCAAGAAATGTTTCTTATTGATCATTAAAGGTTTTTCTTGAATTTCAGTGTGACAAAGATCAGACTCTCTTGTGCTCCATGGAAAATTTCTGCCTACGTGCATTATATCAAAGCCAGGGGAACCAGTGATGGGTTATCCTCTTACTATCAAACGGATGGTTCCCATCTCCAAATCTGTGTCCGCTTTTGGAGGAGGGAGGTGGGAATACACTTGGTTGGATCTGGGATTGCTGTTTCTTATGCTTCTTTTCCTGCCTCCCCATGGTGATGTGGGAATTTCCAATAGGCATTGGTTATGTTCTGCCACAGCCACGCAGGACAAGCTGGGTGAGCGTGTGGTATTATGATGCTCCTCACACATCTCTCTCTTTTAAACAGAAAAAATGGCCCCACAGATGGGGTCTTCAACCCCTGCCACTCTGCTGGAGGAGGACAAAGAAGAAATTAGCAAACGCATGATGGCCAAGAGGGTGAAAATTATCACAGAACTTGTGCAGACGGAGAAAGACTATATCAGCGACCTGGATCTCTGCATCAGGGAAGTGATTCAGCCCCTGAGAAACAAGCAGGTGAGGGCCGGGGGCGGAGGATGAGGCGGTGACGTCAAGGTCTCAACTCACCCACGTTCTGCTTGCAGATGATGTTAATGCAAGCACAAGTGTCAGCACAAGAGTGACGCGGTGCTGGGAGCAGATCCAGAGCTAGCTTTCTGGAAAGGGATGTGCCAGGGCTCCAGTGAGGAGGGCGGAAACTCGGATATGCTCCTGACACTTGTGCTGCCCGTGCATAAAGCCTGCATCAAGGTACTTGCCCAGAGGGCTGCTTGGATGCTGTATCACCGGTCGTGGGCTGCAATAGCAGCTTCCACCTCTCCATACTCCTCTGCAATTATAAATCCTGGTATGTGCTCTGGCAGACCTTTACTGGTGCCTTCAAAAGCAGTAAAAGCCAATAAAACCAAATATTTTCCATGATAACAACCTCGAATGGCATGAACCTCCCCATCAAAGTTAGATTCACTCATAAAGATAAATTTATCCAGCCTTTCAGACAGCTATGGTGGAGAAATACCATGCCTGACAGACCCGGGAGCACTTCAGAAATTTGAATTCTGCACAGAAAATGTGCATTTAAGAAGGAAGACTCATAAACTATCTTTCAGGCAAAAGATGTTATTAGGCCAATGATACCCATTTTCTTTTTCAGTTGAGACTTCAAACAGCACTTCTCCTCAACAGTATTTCAATTTGTAGAAAACCTGTGCAGCCGAAAGCTAGGAATAGAAGAGGTTGTCCAGAGAAAGAGTCGTATTTATGTGGCCTGCAACACAGTGTTCACAAAGGCTGCACAAATGGTTTCTGCTGCTAATACAGAACAAAAATAATTTTAAACAGACCTTAAACCAGGTGTTCTGCACGTAGCATTTCTAACTAAATTGGGGACAAAGTACAGGCTCCAAAGTGCCTTCAGATGACATTGGCAATACCTCTCTGGAAAATGCTGTGTAAGATCCTGCAGGACTTTTTTTCTTTCTTAAAACTCTGTCAGAGTTTGTTCCAACTCATTTTCAGAAGACCTGGCATCTGCTGGCATAACCTGAAGAAGTTCTTGACTTCTTCCTCTTCACTTGTTCATCCACTTAGAAGTCATCTCCACTTGACTCCTCAGATTTGCCAGCACCAAGTAAGAATACTCCCTGGTTGAAGTCACTGTGGTCTTTGATAAATGTGCTATATTCCTTTNACTTGGGAGAAGAGACCAACCCCTGCCTCTCTACAGCCTCCTTTCAGGTAGAGAGCAATAAGGTCTCCCCTCAGTCTCCTCTTCCTCGGACTGAACAACCCCAGCTCCCTCAGCCTCTCCTCATAAGACTTGTGCTCCAGACCCCTCACCAGCCAACTGAGAACACACATTGTGATTCTGTCCTTTGTCACTGTATTAACCTGTGTAATTGTCCACGCACAGCGTAGTTCCAGATCCTGTGCAGGCATTGTGCTGGAGCTGAGGTCAGAAGTTTTGTGCTAGATGTATACAGGAAAAGTAATTTAGAGATTATAATTATCTTAATTTAATAACCTCTGCATTTTTGAAAAGCTTTCAAGAATGTTTTATGGTTTTAAGGCTGGTTCTTGGATAAACTACCATATTGAAAATTTGTAATATGAAATATGAGAAGGATAGCATTTAGAAAATTGACCTAGTAATGAATCTGTTTCATATTTCCAAATGGATAAAACATGTTTTAGTCCCTACAATACTTATAAAGAAATTAACTGCATTAGTACTGGAAGTATATTTCTGATTCTGTTCCAATAGCATGCAATTTGATCCTGCTGGCATCTGGTAAGCTGCTACCTAAGTCAGCAGTTCTGTTTCTAGTGGAGGGAGAGATGGATGTCTTGCCTTTGTTCCCCCTATCACCACGTTACCACTGGCTATCTCCAACTGTCTCCAAGTATTAACTATTGTCCTGCTTTGCAAGGAGATGCATAACTGCTGCATGAAAAGTTGTGTGTCCTGAAATTTTTTACTTGCTCTAAAGTGAGTAGGGACACAGAGCCAAATTTTCTGTTGGTGCAAGCTGATGCAGTTCACCGAAGTCCATGTTGTGGGCTCAGGCACCATAGGAAGTTCTTTAGGTTATATTAGTACCCAGAATTGTAAATGTGGTTGTTTTAGAGGAAAGTATATGATCTTGACTGTATTGTTTTGATTTTTAGGACAACTAACTTAAAATGGTACCACCATCTGGAAGTCTTTGTACCGGGTAGCTGGCATCAAAGTGCCAAGCTCTCAGTTTATGTAACCTCTGTTAGCAACTGGTAATTAGGAAATCAAACCCACTGTCGACTATTCTTTCCCTCGGTGGGAAAGTAAACAACCATTTTAAACGCAGATGAGGATCTTCTCTTTATTGAGATGATAATATTTATTTCCTTCCTAGGTAAACACTTTCAGATTAGGAATAGTTCAAAATAAGGTTAAAGGCACTTGATAACATGCCCTTTGTTAACTGTATCAACCCTATTATACTAATCTGAAAACTGTGTATGTGTTCTTGAAGTCATCAGGAGGATGTTTATATGAGGTTTTGCAGAAATGGTGCTTCCTGGAGTGTTGAACACTCGGGGCATAGCAAGAGAAAGTCTGTAATACACAATGTCCTTCTTTATCCTTCGTCAGTAGCCGCTTCATATTTGTATTCCATTAGATTGCTCGCTTTGACGTGGATGGCTTGTTTAGCAACATTGAGTCGGTCCATCAAGTATCAGCCAAACTGCTGTCATTGTTGGAAGAAGCCACGACAGATGTGGAACCACCCATGCAAATAATCGGTATGTTTACTGTCCTCTTGAGCTCTACAAAGCTATGTGAAAGAATAAACATAACACTCTCCTGTCCTCTACCCTCATCAGACTTAACTAGTACCACTCCCAGAGGCTGACATGCTGAAGGCTGTCCATAACGACACAGGAAAAATGACATGTGAAACCTGTCTGGTTGCTCTACTGTACTTGTATGATTGTGATGCTCTTCTCCATCCATCTGGATGTTGAAGGGAAGGAAGGAAGAAGAGAGTGAGTTTAGCACGAGTATAAAAACTGCAGCACTGAGTTATGCCACATATTGGTAATAATCCTTCTCGTCTAGTTTGGTATTGCCTACCTAACTCTGCTCACCAACTCTTGCAGTGCATACTCATAATTGTCCCATTCAAGAAACGCATTAAAAACTATTGGAATAACAAACATGTCACAACCCCACCTTTCACCTCCCCTCAACATTTTAAAAGTATCTATTGGCAATATGACTCGTGCAAGAGGTGGTTAAGTGTGCTAAACAGGGACATGGTCAGTAGAGGCATGAAAGCTGTAACTGATAGGAAGCTCGTGAAAATCTGTGCAGGAATGTCTGTAGGGATCATGGATATTTTCAGAAACAGGTTGGCCCTGGATGCGTCACATCAGTCACATGTTCTGCAGGTCAGGCCATTAATGTTAAGGTTGTGATCTACTCACTTGACATTCTGGCACAGTTGGAGAGATATAAGAACTTACCACTCACTAGCTCTCACATAACTGCTTCTTCAGTTCAGAGCCAGCAGGTCATCCACCTTAAGCAATCAGGTGAGAATTCTTAATTTGCTTCAACGTAAAGTCAGACAGTTTAGTTTTAGAAATTTCCAGCCATGATTTAGAGGTCAGAGAGGTTCTTTCTTCCCTGAAGTGACCACATACCACAGGTCACATGTTAGAGAATGGACCCCTCTTCTTGCCAATAGCAGGGTAAAAAATTATCAGTTGCCATTTGACTAAGAAACATGGCATTAAAGCACACCAGGCTTGGGAAAAAAATTAATCCTAGCATGACTCAATCTGGTTTGCCAAGGCAACAGCTTCACATAGTTTGATGTGACTGTGTTGTTTGGCATTATTTCAATAAAAGTGCATCATGAGTCATACCCTTAATAAGCAACGTTCTATTCTAGCAGGAAGTGCCTTTCTCACAGCCAAGAGAATCATCCTTTTAGTTCCCTGCCACATCCAGCAGTAAAGGCAAACAATTTCACCCATCTATCAGGGTGTATTTCTCCAGAATCAGCTAAAGAACCACGAAAATGTATGGGGTTGTGGATCACAGAGTTGGCTAATTTATGGCAGAGTAAAAATGGCGAGTAAGGCGTGAGGTGTTCTTCCAAAGGCTGAGACAAAAGCAGGGAGAATAATTGCATAACTCTAAGCAGTAAGTTAGTAAGTTTGTCATCCTGTAAAAGTACATCAGGATGGTAATTTTGATTTAAAGATCTTCATAATCAGTGTAAAAGTTGTTAAAGCCCATCTATAGAAAAAGCAGGAGAGAATATTTAACATACCCATCATATTCTATCATGTTTATGGTATTTAAACATCTTGCATTGAAACCTCTTACTTTGGAAGGCAACCCAGTCACGGTGAGGTTGACGAGAACTGCTAACTCACTGATCTGAAACCAAAACAATATGGTTGCTCGTATTCATGTCTTATTTGAGTCTGTGTTCTCCTCACCTGATGCTATGTCCACATTGACAAGTAGTAATATCCAACAGAAGCAGACTTGCAGAGTGAAACAGTTGCTGCTAAAGCCCTGGTGCCCGTACTACACATTTCAAGAGATTTTACTTCAGATTTCTGTAGCCTGTTGCTGTGGACCGAGAGATGCCCTTTATAGTTGGATTACATAAGATTTGTCCTTGGAATGTGCCTTCTGATAATTACCTTCCTCAAAGGGATCCGGTTGGTGTCTGTGACTGCTTCACCACACAGCCAAGGCATGGGAAATGAGGACAACTGAGAGACTGGCTTCTAAAGCCCTCTCCTAATCTGAGCTAATATGATAATGTAGGTGGACTTTTTGTGGTGCTTGGTCTTCTGATGATAAATGCCACCGAGGTTAAATACCTCTTTTAGTTCTCTCCTGTATTTTTTGTCTTCTCTGTTCTGGACACTAGACGGAGGAGTATGAAGACTTAGTAACCTCACCCTTGTTTTAGCTATTAGACCCCTTCTTCCTCTCTCTCCCATTCATGTTGACTCAGGAAGTACCACTGAAAGCCGCGGGGAGAAACCGTTTCTGTTGCTCAAGCCTTCCTCCTAGGATTTTCTCTTTGAGACTGATGACCACCACACTTAGGAAGAGGCATGAGGCAGATTTGCATCTGCCAGAGTGCACAAAAGACTCCACATTTTTAAAGCTGTGCCTAAATACCATGTGGTTTTGGTCCATAAACCAAGCTCCCACAGTGATACGCCTGAAGCTAACCTGATTCAGTCTATATGACTCAGAGTCAAGAAGGACTTTAGGCTTGAGAAACCCATCTACTACTCTGTGAAATCAGCACATAATTCTTCTCATCATTGAGCATCAATGAATGTGTCATGCATTATGGCACAATGCATTAGTGGGTGGATCTTGCTCATTTCTCATTCTGGAGAAGAGAGTGACAATATCCAGACTCTAGCATATGCTAAAATAAGCTGTAAGTCTCTAGCTTGGATTTTTGCTACTGAAAACATAACCTCTCTTGAGGGCTTAGCATGGTATGGGCCATGCTAAGCACTTAGAGCTCTGCTTAAAATTAGTGAAAATTGTGAGGGCTCAGCATCTCTGAGAACGATGCACCAAGGGAGCAGGATAAAGACAAAGCACCTTGATGAAGGGTTAAGAGTTGACTGATGAAGGCCTGTATGGAGAGTTCATGGGAAAGCCAGGATGCAATGTGCCTTGGTAGCCATCAGCATTAGCATTAAGCACAAGACAGAGAAGACAGACAGCTAAAGAGCTTTTAACTATGGGATGCCGGTGCTTTTCTGACAGTGGCCTTTCAGTAACTGAAATGAACTCATGTGGTCTTGGCTCCATCATTGTTCCCTTATTTGCACCTTGAAACCAACACGCATTAGACAGCCCAGTTAACCTTCGCTGCCAGGGGAAAAAAACCCAGAGCTGTGTTACTGTGGTAACTGAATCATTTTTCACTTTACGACGGAGCAGTTCAATGCAATGTATTATGAAACAGCCCACTCTGGTCAGGATGAAACACGCAGGATGCCTGACAGCTTGGCGCTTACCCTGTGTGTGAATAGAGAGCTCCCAATTAATGTGGTGTTCGGCTTTTAACTTTAATAATCACTGCTATAACTCAGCAGGAATGTTTATAAAACATCAGACTGGTTGCCACATAGATGTAATTTTCAGTAAATGCCCAAGACAGGAGTTTTCACCATTGCTGTTATTTATTATTTGCATTTCCAAGGGTGCTGATGGGGGCACTGCAGCGTAAGAGTGTAAGAACCAAATGAATACCTCAGTAGAAAAGATGAAGCATGCCTTCTCCGCTTGGATATTTCTTACATACAGAGAAACCAACACAGGAGTTTTAGGCTGAGAGGATTAGACACCAGAATTAAATGGGAAATGGGCGCAGGACTGTTTTAGTGCCTCTAAAATTCCCAGCTGTTCTTCGGGGTAAAATGGTGGTGTACAGGCCTTGAAATGGTTTCCTCTTTCAGTTGTATATAAACCTAAATACTATATAGAAATGGCTATAATCCACAGTGGCTTTATTTAGTTAGGAGAGGGGTGGAGGTTGTTCCACTGTCCTGTGAAGAAAAATCTCTATTCTAGACTGTAACAATTGCCATTTAAGGATTTTGCAAAACAGGTAGAAGTGAAATGGCTAATGGGAGATGAAGTCTTTATTCCTGTTACAACCCATTTAAGTTCATATTCAGACGGAAAAACAGTCCAAAGGAAAATTAACAGGTGTACATTCATCCCTTCTGCCAGCCCACAACACAAAAACGTTTCCCTTTAGCAGATAAACTCTCCTGTGTGGTTTCCACAGAAGGGGCATTAAGGTGGAGCAGTGAATTCAGGGGTTGTGTATGAAGGGGTGAGGATGTAGAGATTTCATACCTTTTCCTGAGGGAATTTTTGTGCATTAACACTGATATAATGGTGCCTGGCTGTGACAAAGATGAGCAGCTGAGAAGTACATGTAATAAATAATGCACATAAACACGCAAGATCGTTTCTAAGGGAAGTAAAGTGGAAGCCAGCCTTTTTAGCTCACGGCTAATGTGGTGGAATAATAAAACTCCTTCTGAGATGCTGTTGTCTGGCTTGACACGCTTTGTTTTTCTCCTTAACAGGGGAAGTGTTCTTGCAGATTAAAGGCCCACTAGAAGACACATATAAAATCTACTGCTATCGCCACGATGATGCACACACCATGCTGGAATCCTATGAAAAGGATGAAGAACTGAAGCAGCATTTAAGACACTGTGTACAGTCCTTAAAGTAAGATCTTTTCAAATGATGATTTCCATCCATAGTCAGTTGCCTGGCAGGGAACATTTTAAATGGATGTAGATGAAAGGTCCCCTGTAAATCCAGAGTTTTATGAGGCTTCCTGGGAGCTCTGGCTTATGCTGCTTTCATGAAAAGATGACAAGCCAGGGGCCATGATTAGATTTCTTTCTCTCTAAGATAGCAAAAAATAGCGCAAGAAAGGTTGCTCTTCCCTTAGCCCCTTACTGGCAAAAAATGTTACATCGTATCAGGGGCTATTTGGAGCACCTTGCCCTGCTCCCAGGAAACCTGCTGCCCCCATCTTCAACAATTCTATGGCTTGAATTAAAATAGCCTGCAGTGGAGCTATTCACGTGCACTGGTGTTTCTGGGCCCCTGTTGCAAGGCCCCAGGGATCTGGAGTGGCTGTGTGGTGCTAGACTCCTCATGATGGGAGTATTTGAGAGCAATTAGTGTTGGAACAAGCTGTCAGGTCCTACCAATGGAAGATGCTTTGTCAGCTCCAGTGCCAGCCCCTCAGGGAAATGTAGGATACATGGGGATACTGCAGAATTGTGAACCCTCCTTTCCTCCAGCGTAGCTTCTTCCTGCAGCCAATTGCAGGAGCCACCTCATCCGCTCCTCTTCTCTTTCCACCCATAAATCCCCTTGCTCCCTCACTTTCCCAAAAGCATCACAGGAAGGAGAACATGACAGCCTTTGAGATCAGAGGTCTAGCTCCATCTCCAGGAAAGGCCCATGCTGCGTGCTTGTAGGAGAGATGTAAAGCTATCACAAATGATGGAGTGTACATCAGCAACAGATTTTTCAACCACACCCCAATAAGACTTGGGAGATGGGAAGTATGTCCAAGTGAAATCTAGAAAGAGTGGTGGAGCTAAATATTAAAACCATGAAAAGATAAATGTTCTCTTTGAAGACAGATTATGTTGAAAATAAGTCTTAATTTGTGCAACATCTCCACTTATTAAATACATAACAAAGTATATGTGCAGGGCACTTAGGCTTTTGCTACCCTGGAAGTTGAAAGAAATAGATTTTTCTATGTTCTCAGGCTTTCAGGCTTACGGATGGCCAGGTTTCTCCCCTGAGGGGGCGTTTTAGTTGCTGATGCCTACAATATTCTTATCCAGCTAATCAAGAGAAGCTGTTACTGTCATTCAGTCATCCCTGCTGCTGAGACAAAGGGACATGCAAAGAAATAAAGACAAAAGATAGTGTCCCTGTGCTAGGGTGGATGCTGCCCACTTGATTTCCAGAGCCAGCAAGAGGAGCTCCTGTTCCAGTATCACAGCTGGGATTTGTGAAGAGAAAGGATATTTTCTGCTGAGCCATTGCAGACTTCGCTAGCAGGAAGTGACAAAGCCTCCCCCACAATGAAGCCTTGTTTTGTCTTGTTCTTTCCTGATTAGCCTTTAAACAGGAAACAGTGAAAAAAGCACTGGTGCATGTATGCTCCATTGTGTTTTTTCCCAGTGCCTAAAGACTGCAGCCAATTCAAATATTAAGATTCACACGCTCAATGTTAAGACTCGCACGCCCAAATGCAGAGCTGTGGTCACCTAAGCCTGTTACTTCAGGTTGGAAAACACTTGTCCCAGGAAGAAAATTATGCAGCATTTTTACCAAATTAGTTATAGGCTCTTTTCTTTTCCACTGTGAGAAATAATAAGTGCAGTGGCCGGTGACAATGGTTCTTGAAAAATGATTACTTCTTAAATAATCTTTTTTTCCTTGGAAGCATATTGTTCTTTTTTTAAAACAAACAAACAAACAAACAAACAAACAAACAAACAAACACCTGAAAATGGGCTAATGTTAGTAAGGGCTTCTGTTCCTCAGTTGAGTAATATCTATCTGCCATGTGAAAAACAACTTCTATATCAAGAGCAATTTGAGAGTGGCACTCTGCACATCTGTACAGACAAATCAGATTTAATTAGCCACGCTGAGATTCCTATTCCTCCCGTTGACTGAAGAGGAGAAATCTCATCCCAAAGTGTAGGTGTCTGCCTTGGAGACATGTGCAAATCCAGATTCTGTAGAGTCTCGTGTTTCAGCAGCAATTATGCAAACTGGGGATGTTGTTTGCTAGCGTAGCCAGAGAAATGCAGCTGATAAAAATGAAAGGATGCTGGCAACTACCTGCTCTGCTTTCAGCTTGAAGTAGCTTGGTCAACTATTACAGGGGGCAGAGGGACGTCAGAAGCACACAAAGTGCTGACAGTGCAGAAGCAATGAAAGCTCCCAGATGCTCAGTTAGGCAACAGTGGGCAAGGAGATAAGAGTGTAGGCAGTCAAAAAGCAGTGGCTGACATTGTGAAGTCAGGAAAGCCTAACACAGAGATGGAGCAACGTTTTGGTTCCCATGCATTTGAGTGAATTCATGCCATAAGGAAAATATTCTATTCATGTGTTTGCATGTTTCCAAACTACAATTAAATGTCCCCGCTGCTTTCAGTATTTGTATCAACACCACACTACTCTGAAGAGGTTTCAGTTGATGTGCACCTACAAAAACTTAACAGCTTCATTGATTCTATATCCCAAAAAGGCTGATATGTATTATTTCTCATTTAGAAACACATTTCTATTTAAAGAGAGTAGATAGTAATGTATGTAAAGAGTAAGAATGACGTGTTTAATTTTACTTCTTTGTGTAAAGGACCTGATCTTACTTACCGTTGTTAGTACAGTGACCTAAACTTCCTTTTCTAAATGTTAAGACAAGGCGGGGTCTTGTAGCCAAAGCCAGGTTACTAGCAATCCTTTCTCATTTGGGGCTGTCCTTTCAAAAAGATAAAGGGCCAGATTCACTGGTACCCTCTGGCTGTTTTCTTGCAGTTCTGCTGACACACAGCAGCCATAAACCTCAGTTAACTGGCCAGTTACGGCTGCTCTGTGTCACTGAAGTGTGTCTGAGAATCTGGCCCCTGATCTGTATAAATCCTTTTAGGAGGAATCTAATATATGTTTTGTTTTCTTCTCTTTTGCAGAAAGATTTATGAGGAAGAGTAAGTATTATGACTTTCTTACACATAAAACAATCTTTGGAACATCTTTACTTCATCTTCAGTATGCTTAAAACTGCACATGTGGAAATATTAAGAACACAAGTCTTTTGTGTCCAGTATAACCCATAGGTTTTTTCCAGGACGTGTGTGATAAAGATTCTCAGTTTTAATTTCCCTAAGCCTGTCTAGTTTTCTAATTGCTACTGCACTAGCTTTGCAGTATCATTCAAAACTTGCGCTTTATGAAGCTGCTTAATTTGGTTGCCAATTCATTCAGAGCCCTTGATTATCACCTTGCTGTCTTATAAATGGGATTAGAGGGCATTGAGGGACGCAAGAATGCTTGTCAACAACACAGTGTCAGCCTTTGGTATCGAGACACTCTGAATTAGTTTTGCACAGGCCTCTGTAGGCCTCCTGCAATACACATTAGGCTTCTGTTTCTGTAAATTTATGTCTAAGGTGATGACGCCCTTGGTAACCCTCTATGAGAAGTCCACCCTAGAATCATCTTCCCTCTGACAGTGGCTGAAAGAACATCAGGAAAGAACAAGCTCATTGCAACACTTTTCCAGAATACTCACCCAGCCACTGATAACTTGTGGTTAAGGGACTTCTGTGCCAAGTGTGACATCTTTGAAAAGCTATAAATGGGAGTTTATCGCAGCTGCAGTTTTGGGACATCTAGCAGGTTGGGATCATTGAAATGCAGCGTCTTCTGAAATTACCTGCAGGGAGAGGTCAGAGGATGACTTAGCTGCACTAAAGAAAATTATTACAATCCCAGACAGAACTGTTAAGAGAGAAAAGAGGATCAAGCGTGCTCTATGTTGGTAGGACATGAACACCTGTAAAGTCAGAGAATTTGTTTATCAGTCAATTGCATGTCATAAATAAGAGTAAAATAGAATTTGAAGGTCTTGTGTGTTGAAGTTCTACAGCTGGGGTTTTTAAGCTTTAGTCTGTGACAGGAAATGTTTTTTCTGCATTTTGTTTTAATAAGGGACATTCTTGTATACTCCTATCTCCTAAGGAGCAGGGCTCCAAGAAGAGTCACAGTAAGATCATGTCTTCCGTGACTTAGGCAGTGTGGTTAGAGCCCTTAGCGGTGAAGACTGAGGCAAAAAAGTCATTCAGTACCTCAGCCTTATCCATACCCTGGGTGGCCAGTTCTTCCATTTCCTTCCAGAGAGGGCCCACAACTTCCCTAGTCTTGCCTTTATCTCTGACGTATCTATAAAGTTTTTCTTATTGTCTTTGACATCCTTGGCCAGATTTAGTTCTGTCTGGGCTTTCTGTCCTTGTCTCCACCCTCTATAGACCTCCTTTTTGGTTTTGTGCTTGTCTAGCAGTTCCTTTTTCATCTAGGCAGGCTTTCTGGCTATTTTGCCTGAGTTCTTCTTTTTTTGGGATGCACCTATCCTGAGCTTGGAGGAGATGATCCTTGAATACTAACCAGCTTTCTTGGGCCCCTCTCCCCTCCAGGTCTTTTTCCCACGCTACCCTGCCAGTCAGATCTCTCAGGAGTCCAAAGTCTGCTCTCCTGAGCTTGCTGCACACCCTCCTTGCTGCCCTAAGAATCTTCAATTCTACCATTTTGTGATCACTACAGCCGAGGCTACCCTTGAACTTGACATTCCCCACCAGTCCCTCCCTGTTGATAAGGACAAGGTCCAGCACAGTTCCTTTCCTCGTTGGCTCCTCAATCATTTGAAGAAGAAAGTTATCATCAACACATTCCAAGAACTTCCAGGATTTCTTCTGCCTTGCTATGTTGTCCTTCCCACAGATATCAGAGTCGTTAAAGCCCCCCATGAGGATCAGGGTGTGTGAGCATGATGCTGCTCCTGTCTGTCTGTAGAGGACCTTGTCCTCCCTATCACTGTGATCTGGTGCTCTCTAGCAGACCCCTACTGCCCCTGTGCTCCCTTTTATCCTGACACATAAACTCTCCATCAGGTCTTCGTCTGTCCCCAGGCAGAGCTCCAGCTGGTCTTTGACATAGAGGGCAACACCCCCTCCCCATCTGCTCAGCCTGTCCTTCCTGGAGTGCCCTCCATTCCAACACTCCAGTCAGTCATAAGAGCCACCCCACCACATCTCCATAACGTCATAGCCCTGGAGGTGTGCACACATCTCTAACTCCTCTTGCTTGTTCCCCATGCTGCATGCATTTGTGTAAAGGCACTTCAGCTGTGTGCCCAATTAGATGGAATGTCTCCATTTCCTTCGTGTTGCTCTTCAGGTGGCCTTCCTTTGTGGTATTTTGTCTGTGATTTCTGGATTCCTTTTGCCTCAGGAGCCTAAAAGACAGGCCTGATGTTATCATATCACACATTAAATGAACGCCTAGTTTTCTCCTTCAAACAATTTTCAGTGGAGTGTGGGATACAACTCACTTTCAGAGTTTAAACTTGCTCTTATAAAGCTGTGCAGAGTGCAATGACCCAGGTTTAGCTGTGGGACCCTCCTGGGCTTGGCTATCTCCACGGTGTGCTGGCATTTGCCTTCCCTGCTGACTGACAGGGCACTCAGAAATGCCATCACCTGCATCTCAGTTTACAGGTTGCAGAGTCTCAGCTGCCCTGGGGCAGGACTAGCCCAAATAATCTGGTTAATGTTGAACTGGAAAATACAGCGTAACTCACCCCAAACGGTCTGTTATGTTGCTGCTCCCATATTGCTTTTTCTTCAAGCTTGATCAAGAAAACAATTACATAAATACCAGACAGTGCTGCCCTTTGCAAGCAGCTCAATAGGTTAAATTCTGCTTAACAACTGTGCAGCCTTGGTGAATTCCATGGGTTTGCATGAGAATCACGACACAGTGAATTATTTGCCCTGCATGTCTTGCAGTAGGATGAACTTGGGCACAGTAAACCATGAAGCCTGAGACTAGGTCACGCTGTAGCCTGTGATGCCTGCACACCATTCCAAAGCTGCTGAGCTGCATGTGACACCGGCCTCAGCCCTGCTGTACCACACTGGCTATCGTGTTTGCCACTGGACCTAGTTACTGGGTAATGAGAGCAAATGAAACTAAATCCCAAATCACTTGCCTTTGCATAGCTCACCACCATGTGTTTTTTGAACAGGTGGGAGCCTTTCTGCACATTGACTTTGTTATGTTGGGAAGAGGGAGGAAGGGTATGATGTGAAATTCACTGCAGTTAAGCCAGCTGCAGAGCTATGGTAACAGAATCTTAGAATCATAGAATTGTCTAGGTTGGAAGGGACCTTTGAGAACGTCTAATCCAACCATCAGCCTAATTCTGACAAAAAGAAACCCAACCAAACAAATAAACAAAACAACGACCCATCATGAAACCACATCACTAAGCAGTATGTCAACCCGTCTTTTAAGTACCTCCAGGGATGGTGCCTCAGCCACTTCCCTGAGCAACCCATTCTGGTGCTTAATAAACCTTTCTGTGTAAACATTTTTCCTGATATCCAATCTGAACCTTCCCTGGCACAACTTGAAGCCATTTCCTCTTGTCCTATCACCTGTGACTTGGAAGAAGAGACCAACCCCCACCTCTCTACAACCTCCTTTCAGGTAGTTGTAGAGAGCAAAAAGGTCTCCCCTCAGCCTCCTCTTCTCCAGGCTGAAAACCCGAGCTCCCTCAGCCTCTCCTCATAAGGCTCACTCTCCAGACCCCTCACCAGCTTGGTTGCCCTTCTCTGGACCTGCTCTAGCACCTCAATGTCTTTTCTGTGGTAAGGGGCCCAAAACTGGACACTGTACTCGAGATGGGGCCTCACCAGTGCCAAGCAGAGGGGGACGATCACCTCCCGAATCCTCCTCACCACCCTGTTCCTGATACAGGTCAGGATGCTGTTGGCCTTCTTGGCTGCTGCTTCTTGACACTGCTGGCTCGTGTTCAACCAACTGTCAACCAACACCTCCAGGTCCCTTTCTGCTGGGCAGTTCTCCAGCCACTCTTTCTCAGGCCGATAGTATTGCGTGGGGTTGTTGTGACCCAGTAATTTGTGATGAGATTAGCATAGCTACATATGATCTAGAATCCTTGCTAAATTCACAATAACATTGGGAGGGAAGGCTGAAGTAGCATCACAAATGAATTATCAACTTAATTTTCTACACAATAGATGTCACAAACTGTTACTCGCCTGTTTTGGTCGTGTGGCAAGGCCTTGTCCTGCCCAGCGGCCTGGTGCATCCTGGCAGGGCACATTGCGAATGGGACTCATCCAGGGACAGTGGCTATCATCAGCTAATCTTGCTGGGGAGAATTAGATGAGTTGAACTTTGTGGCATTTAGTGCCCCAGGGAGTCATTATCTTATAACAAAACTGCTATCTCTCGAACCATATTGCAAGACTGTGTCATGCAGATATGCGAACAGAGGGCTGTTTATCACTTGGGCAGCTGCCCAAAGTGCAACTATATAAAGAGAAGACACTTGAAGATTTTTTCCATTCATGAGGCAGCTTTTATAGATTTGCATTCATGGGGCTTTTCAGAGAAAACAATAACAATTTAAGATTTTTTTTTTCCTTATTGCTGCCAGAAGCTGAAAGAAGGGAAAATAGCTCTCTATATTTAATATAGGATACAGGGGAAATGAGGAGGATTGAAATGATGAGAAGGTTTGGGGACATCAAGAAGCCTTAAAAGGCATCTACTGTTAATTTTTTTTTCATGCAGAACTTTTTTACAGATAATGCCTGTGCGAGAGAGATGGTTTAAATATGCAGATGTCTCTTCTCAAAGGCATTCAAATTGTTAGTTAATTAGTCAGCAGTAAGGATTGGCTCTTGTACTTTTTATACATATAAAAGTCAGAATGAAAGCTTTTTTTTTCTTTTTTTCTCTCTTTTACTCTTCCTGCTGCACAAAACAATAGATGTCAGCCTGCAAAACCAAGTGGCTGTTCCCTTTTTTCTGTACTTTCCTTCTACATTGTGTTATTCAATCTTGCCATATGCAGAAATCCTTCTTCGCCTAACGTTAGCTCTTGCATAGTTAACGTTAAACAACCTTTTGCCCTCCAAAGCAGCCTTTTCCAGCACACCTGCTTGTTTTGCCTTTGTGTAAGGTGACTTCCAAAGGGTTGGATCAAGCCCTGGGTGAACATCCTGTATGTTCAGTGTTTCCCCAGGTCAGATCTGGTACCCTTTGGAAGCTCAGACATCGTTAGAAATAACCTACTGTCAGCCAGCAAAGAAAAACCACAGGTAAAAGACAGTAAAGATTAAGAACTATTGTGGTGAGCTGAGAGATGTTGAAAGAAGGGATGTAGCCATGAACAGGCATCCCGGTTACTCACAGTGGGGAGATATTGCAATTTTAAGCCTGACAGGCTGGAGCAGGATGTAATAACCCCACTCACACGCATTTCTCAAACTTCCCGCTATTTTTTTCTTCCCTCTGCATCTCCCTTCCTGGGTGTTGTGCTGTGTAAGTTGTACCATATGCACCCTCAGACCATTTCAGAGGTAATGTCTAAGCAATAGTCTGGCAGATTGCTGAAAATACAGGAAACTCAGACCTGGTGAGTATTTCTCACTGAGAGGGTGAGAGGAGGGTTTAGTTTACCATGGCCCATGTTCCCTGGCAGATGTATCTTATTTTTTGACTTAGGTGGTAATTGCACTTCTATGACTCGGTGCAAAGCATTGCTCTGGTTTTGGTATTTTCTGCAGTTGAAAGCTCAACTGAAGGATATAAAAGGCAGCAGCTTCACAACTGGACACGAATAATAAGAATTTTTTGTCTTCCAGGAGTTCCTCCTTATGTGACACTTTTTTTTTATAAATTGTAGAGGAAAGCCAAATCTAATGGACATGGGATCCCTGATGATCAAACCGGTGCAGCGGGTGATGAAATATCCTTTGCTGCTCTGTGAACTCTTGAATTCAACTCCTGCTTCTCACCCTGACCACAAGGCGCTACAAGATGCCCTTTTTGCTATGAAAAACATTAACGTGAACATCAATGAACTTAAAAGGAGGAAAGATTTAGGTAAGAAAGAGGTACAGCAAATTCATCTGTCTTTGTAAGTTTGGGCTGGCAGTTACAAAAGAGGTTTCAACTCCAGTCATATCTCTGCAACAGTTTTGTCTGCTGCTACCCAAGCTGTGTAACATCACTTGTCCTCAGCCAGCTATGTTATCTGACCGGTAACTCCAGAAATATGAAAATGATGAAAGAATTCATGTAATATCCATGTTCATTGTCTGTTAATGCAGTTGCAAACACTGATAATAATTAAGATGCAGCGATAGCAGTGTTTCTCATAGACTTGCCACACTGAAGCCCTGCCTCCTCCCAAGGCTGGTGTTGATAATAGGGTTTTCACCATCTGAAGCGTTTTCACACAAGATTACAGCAAGTGACATCAAAGTGTCTTCTCTCAAATGATTTCATATTTGTGTGCCCGTCCCTGCAAAAAGTCCTGTGAATGCAGATTATTAGTGTCATGAAATTCTCTGTCTGCAGTGCTGAAGTATAAGAGGAATGATGATGATGAGTCTCTTAAAGAAAAGTTTTCCCGATTGAACATCCACTCCATTAGCAAGAAATCCAAGAGGGTCACCAGCCATCTGAAAATACTGACAGGGGGAGAACCTCAGGTACTTACTCATCTCGCTGTAGATTTGCATTGACAGCTTCAGTTCTGCTTTTGCACTGGGCATTTTTTAAAATGTTGGAAATTGAGTTTGTGGTGTTGCTTTTTTTTCCTGCATCATTTATAAAGTCACTTTCTGACTGTCATAGAAGACAAGAAATATCTTTGTGACCAAAATAGAAAATAAGGTAACGTGTTCTCCACCTTTTCCTTTTTTATCTAGGAGTTTCTCAAACTTCTGATCGGCAGCAGAGAGGAAGTGATTGGTAGTTTTGTGAAACTCAGCCTGAGATTGGTGCTTTGCGGATAGACCAGCAATAGTTACTGTTGGCTCTGAGAATGTGTTCTTGCTCTGTTTCGTAACATTCAGGTTCTGAACCCACCAAGGAAGATGAGCAATACTGATTAGGAAAGGCCATGGGGTTTGCCACTACACGTGTAGGGACCTGGAACGTTAGTAGTCAAAACTACCAGAGGCAAAGAAAAGAACCCTGTGATAAATCAATGGGTGTTGGATGGCCAAAAATAAAACACACTTTCATAATTTTGAGGCTGTAATTCAAAACCCAGCAAGATAAACATTTTCAGGAAAGCTTAAGTCTAAATTTCAAAGAAAATCAATTACAACTGACCTTGAAAATTATTTCCAGTGCACTCCACTGCATGAGATGGCTGATTAGACAAGGTCACTTGCCTTTCTAGATGTGACTTTACAAGATACATGCCGGTTTTTCCTATTTTGTTTTTTTATCAGTGGTTTCCCCCTTTCTCTGATGCAAGCTACCCACATTTCTTTTTTTCTGTTCATTTATTTGTACAGTGGAAATTTTTGTATTCAGAATGGTACAACAGCAGGCTACAAAATCAGACAAAACCAGGGAATTAAATTTGATTAAGATGAGATTTGGTTTTTCTTTTTTCTTTTTCTTCAAAAGCTTCTGGTTTATGTTTTTTTCTTTTGGTTGTGCTTTTTAATTAAGCTTAAAAAAATTGAGAATCATTTTAGAATCAGGATATATCTGTTGAGGATTCAGCCCTCTCTCCAGCTTAATTAGACTAAGAAGTTTTCCAGCTCACATCCCTGAAACACGCTGTGACCCTTACAGCAAAACCACTGAAAACGAGACTCGAGAGTTCTCAGATTCCCCAAGTAAAAGGTAGGCAGGAATAAACATGTTTTCAGGGTTTTTTTCAGCTAATATGTAATAGTACAAACCTATTGCTGGCTGCTGAGGTTTCCAGCCAAGAGCTGGCATTGCTCTAGAGGTAACAGCTCCACCTACAGCCTGCCTGGGGGAGATCTCCCCATAACAAATAAGCCAATGCCATGAGATAAAAATATCTTTAAATTTTCACTATTGTTTTCCCAGTGGAGCAACAATATACAGAAAATGAAGAGATTTATTGGCACACTTAGGTGTTCTTGTAATAAAGCAACCCTCTGCTTTCACAAGGATTAAAAATTGAATTCTCTGTCACGTTGCCCTGGGCCTTTGACTTTAATTGGTTTGAAACTGGAGCTTGGGCAAATTAGGGGCTGATCTGTTTTCAAAGGGAGGAGTTCAGGGAAGGTTTGAGATTTTTTCCAGCAGTGCTCTGGACATTTCTTTCATTAGCCAGACTCTTTTGGGCTGCCAAAATAACAGTGCAAACATCTATTTCAGGTGAAAGACCAAACTTTTAATAAGGAAGAAAAGTTGTTTCGAAGTTTAGAGAAGACCGTGAAATTGTGTGTGAAGAACATTTCACTCTCCTCACAACATCTACGGGTGGGTACAGGCCTTTTTGAAATCTATGGCCACAAACCATGCCTGTAACCAGTTTTACACACATTTCTGCAACTGGTTAGGCAACACCAGCTTATTTATAGGCAGGGCTGTCTATATCATAACATTAAATAAATGAGCTGTGCTGTTGCTGCATTACTGAGCCCATGGCAAAGAAGCTCTGAAGCCCATACTTCTGCACCTCTCCCCTTACACAAGCAGGTTCTGTGGAGCCCAGGTGCAGTGTGAAAAAGAAGGTGCTGTCAGGTGGCACAGTTATGAATTTCAGTCACTGTGTTAAGCTGTCATATGGCTCTTGCATACTTGCCACAGTGGAGCACTGGCGATTTCTCATGAAATGGAAGAAATGAGTTGCAGCTACTTGAATGAAAATGTTCTAAAATACATATTTTGGATGTGAGGACTCCTTCCTTTACCCTGTTGCTAGGTTGTGTTGAGGGCTAGCAGTACAGAATGCTCAACTGCTCTAAATGTCTTTGCTTTAATCCTCCTCTCCGAAGATGTGTGTTGACTTGTAACTTATCAACTTTTCCCTCTCATGGACAACTTGCCAGCTTTGTAGATGGTATAAGGCCCTTCAAAGTGTAAGTGTGCCCAAACCAGACAGGAAGGGTGTTGGAGAGGTAGGTAAGATCGATCACCAGCTTGCTAATGCTTATCACAAACTCACCTTGTTCAGTTCAGCAAACAGGAGAAGGCCAGTGAGCTCTGAGGACAAGGCTTGCTGCCTGGAATGGTATTGACAGTTCCTTATGCAAACAGATGCACACTTCATTAAGATTAAAATTCAGAGTAAGTGAAATACCATAGTCCTACTCAGTCCTCCAAAAGAGGCCTTTCAGGTATGGGTCTTGAGTTGGCTTCTTGCTAAGGAGTAGCTAACTTCCAGTGGGATGCTCATCAGGTTGGGGCATAATGTTTTTCAGTTGAACAGTAACAACTTGATTCTTAAATATTTATATTGAAAAGAGACAAAACACAGGAAAATATTATCACAGTAAATGATCCCACAATGACTGGAAACTGCACAGAAACAACACACGTGTCTGAGATGGAAAATATTTCTGATTCCATCAGTATTATTGCAGTGTCTGCATGAGTGAATGCAGTATATTAAAAGACATCATAATACAGTTTCTTCATCTTTCTACCATCTTCTCATTTAGGATTCTATACATCTGGCTGCACAGAATATAATTGGGCTTCAGGAAATCTTGCAAGACAAAGACAACGAAGTCAACGACTGTCTGAAAAAACAAAACAACGCTACTAATCTCTGTGAAGACCTTGTAAGTTTATGCAATGTCCAGTGTTACACAGCTATCTGCGTGTGTGAGAAAACAGGAGGAAGACTAGGGCAGAAACCACCAAAACCACGTAGGAATCCATTGGGAAAGATGAGCAGGTTTTTTGGTTGAGTTTCTGAAAGAAATAAGATAGAATTCAGTGTAAGTGAACTGTGTTTTCCCTAGAAGAGCTGAAGAATATATCTCAAGCTAAATTCCTGGCTTTAAACTAAAATCTTGTGCCACATTTGCATGTTTCATCCGAGCTTCAGAGAAGAGCAGCAGATCTTTGCTTTGCTACCAGCACTTGCAGTTTTAGAGTGATTTTTTTTCATCTTTGTTGTACTCATGAACTATTAGCTCCTAGTATCATTGATCTGTGAAAATCTCAATTTTATTACCTTTTTTCGAGTAAGTTACTATCCTTCATATAGGGAAACCATTAAAAATCTGAATATAGCCCATAGGAATTGAAAAGCAATTTAAGAAAACAAAGGTAATAATTTTTCAAGTAGTCTCTTGCTTTCGTGGTCCAAATGAACTCTAAAGCCTGACTTTACAGAGACAGACTAAAATGTCTGTTCAAAATGGGGCAAGCTTCTTTTTCAAACAGCTACTAAAGCTGGAAAAGTTCAGAAGTGGAGGTTTTCTTACACTTTCCTAGGTTTGTGCCCACTAAAATATAGCCATTCAATCCTTTCCAAAACACTGAAAACAAAGTCTGCCAAGAAACAGAACGATCTTTGACAGACCACATCCTCCCAGATAATGACAGGGAGCTAAGATATTATATTTCCTTTCCTTTGAAGTCCCTGCATTTGAAAGGAATCTCAAAAATTAATCTCAATAATCAGGAAGATATTTTCAATGTCTTTACAATAAATGGGTGCATAAAGTGCAGGAGAGTACTCTCCTCTATCATTGCAGTGGTGAGTGTGTCCAGTATGCAAGATGCCTCCATGCTCAGAAACATCAAAGAAAAGCAGAAGCAATTCCACAATAGATGAAACAGAAAACTTTTTTTTCAGAAAAAAAATTGTAACTCCAATTGGCTATTGGCTCATGACCCAGTTATTCAAAATATCTATGTAATTTAAAAAAAAAACACAACCCAGAATAAAATCTTAATCTTATTTGTGTTAACTGTGGACATTGCTAATAACGTGTTAATTTCTCCATATTATCTATTTATTTGTGTCCTGGATTTACAAGATTAAAAGGATTCTCTATCTATATATAAGGCTTTTTCTTTAAAAAAAGCTTTTGTCCTGATATCGCATGATGAGTAGATGTTCTCACTAAACATCATGTTCTTCACGTTTTCCTAAAGGGTGTTATCAATGGAGATCTCAGCAATGGGCTCAGGTTCTTTTTCTTTCCTTTGTGCATTTCTCAATAATGAATACTTTCCTCTCTCGTTATATTTTAGGGAAAATTTTAGGGCAGAAATCTATAATAGTCTCTGCTCTTCCAGAAATCAGGCCCAGTTTTCCATATGGAAACAAAGTAGGAAATATCTAGGCAGCACACATAATTTTGGCTTTGGGAGATCCATTGTGGTACTAAGATGGATCTGTCCTCAACTATGGTGTGTTACAGAGAGCAGAAAGACAGCTGTTCATTTATTTGCACATTCAGTGCAACAACTCAATTCACACAGAATGTCCAAGAGCTTTGATATGATGATACAGTTCACTCACTACCAGCCTACTTGTATTTGAACAAGCAACTTACAAAAATAAATTTTATTTCATGCAGTATTAATCCCTTGAGACAATTAGAGACTAATGGAAAAGTCTGAGAAAGACTTTGTTTTTTACCAGGTGTCTAATTTTCTTGATTACTGGTGTTAAAACCAACAAGCATAACATAATTTAATCAAATCAAGTGATTGTGTTTGCTTAAACAGGAATTGAGTTACAGCTGTTTCCAGAATGAAAAAAAAAGCTTTGATAGTGTGTAAGACTGCAAGACTGCCATTTAACAAGATCTGATTGCCTCTAGACTGTGTATATTGGCATGGGCCTTCCAGTTATGGAAATCCCAAGTTTCGTTGGACCATTTCACCGATCCTTGCCCAGTTTTTACTCAGTGGTAACAGACTGAGGGCAGTGCCGCAGGCTGCGTGTTCCAAGGGACCATTACCAGACAGTGTGAGCTGCAAAACTCTTACCTCTCCTTTGTGATGCTATGGAGGAGATTCTAACTCATCCTAAACCCTGCTTGATGCTGCCTCTGACAGCGTTGCTTTGTGGAGAGTAATTAACAGATTGCTTGATAGGCTGCCATCAGGCTTAACCTATTACTGGCTCTGAGGAACTGGATGAATCAAGTACTAAGTACATCTGTTTTATATCTTTCCAGATGGCTCAGCTGGACAAGCTTGTTCTGTCTCCTATCTCAGCGCTCCAAGCTTTGTTTTCAGGACCACAGAAGCTCATCCATAAGCGCTATGACAAGTTGTTGGACTACAACAGCTATCTTCAGAGGTCAACAGGGGAAGAGCTGGAGCTGGCAAAGAAAGACTATGAGGCTCTAAATGCACAGTTAGTGGAAGAACTTCAGGTATTCAACAGAGCAGCCAAAAAGATTGTGTTGAACTGCCTGCATTGCTTCATCACCCTCCTCAGGAATATTATGTCTGCAGCACTTCAGTCAAATTCTGCTGTGGTGGTACCCATTCCGGTAAGCACATTAGAAACAGGTGTAGCTCTGCCTTTTTTTTTTTGGGGTCCTTTTTCTTTCTGTATGATTTGGCTAGAGTTATGCAGGACGCATCTCTACAAGCTGCACTGATTTTGCTTGTTCTGCTAAGCACAGTCAGGTTTGGGTTTGTTTCTCTCCTTGCAAGCTCAGCAAATGTCAAGTTCTGAGCTTAAGTTTTGTCAGGCCTGGACTTTTCATAGAGAATGATTCTAACACAGCTGTTCCGGCTGCTACAGCGATAGTAAAGGCAAGAACATCACAGTAAGGCAAAAAGGAGGCAGCTGCCAGCATTTCAGTCTCTGTTTCCTAGCATCTGCTCCGAGAAGGCCAGAAGACACAGGAAGAGAAATTCTAAGAAAGTCTATGGACTTTTAAACGCAAATATGCTGCAGAAGCTCCTGCAGACATCTCTAGGCAGTAGGGGATAACTTTGTCTACGTTGGTGTTTTCAGAAAGTTCAAATAATTTCACTCATGTAGCAGAAAGAGCCAAAGATGCCTGCCTGAGCTATACAGAAGGGCATCAGTTCCTCCAGCCCACTCTTTCTGGGCACCATCATCACCTGAAGTTGAGAAATTGTTTTTAATTTATGTGAAAATCCTACAATGTTTCAGTTTTGTTCTACTTTTGCCTGGAGGACTTGATCCTCACCAAGAAACACATCTGCAGCAACACCTCCCACACATCCAAATCCACTCACCTGAAGCAGAGCAAGACTCCAGATAGGAAACGCATTGTAGTGAGACAATTCTGGAGCATGCCTTTCCCTGAGAGCTTGAACACAGAGCTTCATAGTAAGGGACAGCTGAAAAATTAAGAAACCAAGGTCAGGATCAAGACATAGAACTGTGCTGTTTAATAGGAAAATGAAGGCTTCTCCCACGTGAAGAAATTGTATCCCTGTAATTTGACAGTTCCATGTTTTGAAAGGTGTTGTATCGAAAGCATTGTTTTCTGAGATGCTCTGCCTACAAAATTACCTTCTTTTTCTTTTTTCTGTTTACATCAGCAAAAACATTTGGGGTTTGGCATAGACCAAAAGCACTTTTCAAGTGCCATAGACAGAGCTTCAGCTTACCTAACAATTTTTAACCTGGTGGCAGCACCCGGTTGCACAAACACACAGCTGTAGGGTAAACTACTCCAAGTCTGACAGCACATTGACCACCCTGATAGCTGCTGAGATGCACATTTCATCTGAAAGCAGGTGCCTCAGAAGCATAAGTGCAAGGCTGTTCATTTTCATTAATATTTTCAGAATATTTTTAATTATTTAACTTAAATTAGTTTGTCTTTTAAATCTAATAGCAGTCATTAGAAACTTTTTTAAGCAAGGACCTTTCTCTTCTTTCCATCTCCTACCTAGCACACTATGGGCTCTGCAGAAAAGAGCAGTGACTTGTCAGATTTCCTGATTTCTAGCATTCGGTCCATTAAACCAAATCTGCTCTCTCAATCTCCTTAACATTTTGTTCCTGAGATCTAACCCACTTTTGTGTTTGCAGCTGTCTTCCTCAAGCATCTGTGAAGTGCAGAATCAGTTGATAGAGGAAGTTCACAAGCTGAATTTTGTAAGAGAAAACAGCAGTGCAACCTTTATTGAGAGAAAATGGAGCTTGGAAAAAAAGAAACCTGTCCCTTCTCCAGTGAGTATCATACATCTGAATTGTGTATGATGCATCCTCTTTGGATTGCTTTTGAAACAAACCCATTTTTATGCCACCTAGAGCTTTGGACTTGGTCTCTTCACTGGAACTCTGAATCAGGTTGCTGCAAAGAAGCTGTTCCACTGACCAGTAACTTCTGAAGATTTTTTCACTCTGTTTTCATGTTATTATCTCGAAAATCCACTTAAAATTATCTCTGCATACGTTAAGGTTGCATATGTAAACTTTGATTACTTGTTTTGTTAAACACCATTACAGTGTGTCTCAGTCTTCTAACTCAGACCATTTCTTTTCCTCATCTTCCATTGAGGTTATGTGTGCTGATGTTTACACACATGCACACATACACCCCCACAGCAGAAAATTCAAAAAATCCACCAGGAAATCTGTGTCCCCCTGGGTCCCAATCTAATCAGACATTTCCAGAGCTTTTAGGAGCCTAAGTTGACAGTAAAAATAAAACTCAAGCACAGATTTACAGGAGAAGATGAGGAAGCTGTAGGATTCCTTTTAGCATCAGCAAAGCACATATGCTTCTGCTTCTGTGGCACATTAAGATCACGTGGATGTGCAGCAGCTCCCTCCCTGCCCCCTAACCAAGCTCTGGGTGAATATGCTTCTTGCAGTTACTAGCATCTTGCCCTTATTTAGCAAGGTAATTATTTCACACAAAAAGCAGTCTGTTTGGTACCCAAACTTACCTTGCCTTATTAGGCAAGTTGTTATGTGACCTTGGCACACCTCAGCTGATTTTTGGATTATGGGGTTTTTTTGTGATGCTACATAGGGATTTGATGATCATTCCTACAGAAAAACAAGTGAGTGACAGGTCACATACAGAACACTGGCTCTTTGGGAGCAGAGGACAGACTAAGAGGTCTTTAATTAGAGAAATTCCTACATTTCTTTAAAAAATCTGCCCTTTATTGCTCACCTATTAATATAGGAGTTGGACAGGTCCTTGCTGCATATACAAAGATTTGGTTACATATAGCTGTGTCAGTAACTTGTGTAACTCCTTGACCTGTGTGTGAAAATGTAGGGTCAGTTGCCACATGCAGCATACACTGTTTTTTTTGCATCTGCCATTCCCTAGAAATGTTATTCCCCATGAATAATTGTTTTGCTTTTCAGCTCGAATCCCCACGTCAGACGGAAGGCCACAGGTCCAAGCTGTTGACTACTTACAGCACAGAAATGTTATACCAAGCTAAACGCAAGTGCAATGCCACGCAGGAATTCGATATCGATTTACACGAAGGAGAACTGGTGGCTGTTGTGGAGCAGAAGGACCCCTTCGGAAGCACGAGCAGGTGGCTTGTTGACACGGGAAGTAAGTTCTTTGCACAAACATCCCAATAACAGCTTCCCCTTGGGATATTGATTTCTTTTCATTCTGGCCCCATCTGTTTGCCTCTGCCATACTGACAGCTGCACAAAATGGTTGGTTTTGAAATGGTTTTAGCAGTATTTTGCTGTTTATTTTCTCTCTTTTTAATCTGGCATCTAGTCCTTAAAGGGTATGTGTATTCCTCCTTCCTGAGGCCTTACAATCCAGCCAAAGTGCAAAAGGACGTAGCAGAAAACAGCTTCAGTGATGACGATTTTGAGAATATCATCCTCTTTGTCTCTTCACGGCCTACTACTGACAGCAGCACAAGAAGTTCGGGGCACAAGAAGAGTCACAGCAGCTCAGCTCATCACTTTTGTGAAAATCCCACAATTAATGGCACAGGGACTGATGATTTTCAGGATACGGATGATCAGCATGTAAGTATGATACATTCCTGCCTGTCCTCTTGTTGTTCCTATTTCAATTCCACCTTATACTGCTTATAAATGAAATGGTTTCCTCTTACACCTGAAAAGATTGGCACTAATCTGTCAGTACGACGTGGGAAATTGTCATCCTCTGTTCTGTGCATTTCTTAAATAGCTACAAGGAAAAGATAATCAATTAAACCACGAATCACAGTTCTTTCTCACAGAGAACACACAATCACATTACCTCATCCTGCATACAATGCCTCAAGGTTCTCCTGCAGAGCAGGAACCTGCAAAAAACCTCAGTTTGAGTGATTTTTCCACTTACCATAGACAAAAAAGCTGTGGCAACGCCAGCAAGACACAGAAGTGACCTTTGTGCCACAATGGAGTACAGGAGCTTTAGGAAAGGTGATTATCCCTGAGAAAACCTTGCTGGAAAATTCTCTGACCAACCTAAGGCCACTTGGTGTGACGGAAACCATGAGCTGAAAACCTTCCTAGTGTAGTAAGGTGATGAGGTCTGGGAGCCTGGTTTTCTTCCTCCTCATGCAGAATTCCCCAGATCCTTCAATTTTACTTTTTATTTTGACCCTGTTCATTGTAATCTGTCTAGCACTTGCAGACCATATAGTTGTGTACTGGTTTATATACATTATTGCACACTTTCTGTATGCAACACGTATACCCACAACGACAGAGTAAGATGTAGCTACATTTCTGAGTTCAGATTTTAGTTTTTGTGGCTTTCCTTTTTCAGACCTTCTATGCTGTTTACGCATTTCAAGCCAGAAGCGATCAGGAACTCAGTCTTCAGGAGTACCAGAAGGTTAGGATACTTCGGTTTTCTGACCTGAGTGGCAATAAAGAATGGTGGCTAGCAGAAGCAAAAGGTCAGAAAGGATACGTGCCATCTAATTATCTCGGGAAGATGACATACGCTTAGGAAGAGAAAGGCCCATTGAGCCAGTGTCTCTGCAGTAGACAGAATAATCATCTATTACAGTTTGCAGCAAGCAAGGCAAACTCACAAGTGATTGACAGAAGCCACGGTATCTGGTACAGCACACTGATGATACTGAGAACCTCCGTCCTCCAAAAGCCATCACCTTGTCAAGACCTGAGGGAAGAAACATTTAACAGGAAGACTGATTCTGATTAACATCCTGAAGAGCTTGCTCTTCTATTACCCCATAATTTTCTCTTTTGTCAAAGCATCCTATGTCAAAAGTCAACCTACAACTACAAATCACAGCTAAAATTATGTTTTTCTTCCATGATATTTAGCAAATAATATTCAAGATGAAGAGAATTAGCCTTGAAAAAGGACAAATTCAGTCTTCAGGGATGCTGTAGTTCAGGCTGAATTATTCCTGAACAGCTATCTCAATGAACATAGACTTAAGCTTTTTGGCTATCTGCTGTTTTTATCCTCAGCCACTTTTGTAATGAACCTTTTTCTCAGTGGAGATTATTAGAGTGGGAAAAGAAAAAGGGTTTCATTTTTGCAGGAAACATTTCAACCTGAAACATTTCAACTTAAGGCATACCAAATCTGGTGGTATCAGTGTTTGGTCCCAGGGAAGAAGGTATGTTTAGTTAAATATGGAAATGGGGGGAGGAAAAGAGTGGGCAAAAGAAACAGATACTGTGAAATAAAAGTTATAATTTTCAAAAGAATTACACAACTGCTTCATATGGTAGGAAAGAGTTTGTAGCAATATGAAACTACCCCATGTTTGAAGTTTCAGGTATGTCTCCACACTAACTGCTTTTGGTGCAAGAACTGTGTAGTGAAATGAAACCTGTGTTATTAGACTTTGTAATTCTCAAAGTGTCTGATGCTAGATTAAACAGTGAAGAATGTATTGATGAGCTGATTCGCTGTTTGCAGAATTCAGACTCGAAAGCCCTGTGTTTTGCTAAAGTATCTTCAAAATAGTCAAGGCTATTTTAAGAAGTTAATGTAATTCGTATCGCATCCTCGATGAGCATAGAAAACGGAAAATTCCAAGGATCTAATGTCAAGTGGTACTTCTTTAGGTTCACTGACTACAGCAATCCTTAGGTCAGGCTGGTGCTCTACACTTGCACTAGACTGAACAGTGATAGAACAGCATCTCCTTGTTATTACCATTGATTCACAAAATCACAGAATGATATGAGGTTGGAAGGGACCTCTGGAGTTCATGTAGTCCAAACCCCCTGCCACAGCAGGTCCACATAATTTTCATATTAGTTTCCTAAGAAAGGTGAAGAAAGCTCTTAATCTTGCTCAGAAGATGAATGCAGTGGATCACAGAGATGAGAACCGGACATTTGTGCTGGATTAAATTATATGAGAGAGAAACTTTTTGAGTTCTCCGAGATGGCCATCCAGAAACTGGTCTGTGAAACTCTGTGAACTACTGCAATCCAATGAGCAGTAAGAAGAGGTAACGCATCATTTTTCCTAATTGTACATGACCTGATGCACTTAAGTCTTGCTTTTTCCATCGCAAGCAAAAGAGGTTCTCGTTTGTTTTATTAATGGATGTAGCTGTTCTTACGGAAAACTTTGCCTTTAGTTAAATCTGCTTGGAAAAATGGACTGAAAGACTCCCCCCCACTAAGCTTGCACTGCTTTGGATTTTATATTGTAAGATTACGGGGAAGATGCACACAAAAAGCTTTTCAGCATGTCTTACAATTTAGAACATTTTATTTGGAGATGATCTATACTTTGCAATAGTTGAAACAGTTTTTGAAATGACTGAACTGTACTTAATAGGCTTAAAGCAGTCATGTAAGCACAATGCTGAAGTTTTGTATTTCATACAGTGAAATTAATTAAGGCCAAGAGTCGGGGAAAAAAAGATTTCTGAAGACTTAGCTCTGAGAACTCAGCTTAAGTCACAGGGAGAGCTTTGATTTTGAGTGTTAGGTACATTTCTGTTGAAAAATCAGGCTCTGTGAAGGTGTCTTAAAGTGTTCTCAGAGGCTGCTCTCTGAAATATTCACTAGGTATCCTGAAGTAACAAGGAATGAAGGATGAAATATACTGGAGCTGACCACCTAAATTTCATTGATCTTCTGTGAGACTTGGGAACTCCTAGTAGGCCATATGAAATCCCAGTGTATGTTTCGGATGTGTACTGATTTTTATATTGTAGGCTAATTTATATGACTTTCATGGCCTCATAAGTTGGGATCCAGAAAAAGTACTTTATTAGGTACCCATGTGGATTGGTCTACTTCATTTCATAAAAATTTAAGCTGTTATCATTTGATATTCCAGATATAAGCAAACTTTTATTTTTAAAACATATAAATGCAATCTGCAATTGCAAAGAATGAAGAGCTGCTCTTTGAATCTAAAGCCTTCCTACATGAAGCAGATTTGCAACAATTAATATTAGATTTGCTCAGATACATTTTTGTTAAGGTAGTGCTTTAAATACTAGAAATGAGCTGTGTTGAGGCTCCAGAAACTACTAAGAATATACAGTGGTTTTGCATCTGTTTCTTTAATGTAGAGAAGGTTACAGTATCCTAAGAGTTTTCTTAACCTGATTAATGACAGAACTAATTTATTTTAATTGAAGCAGGGACAGGCTGTGAGTTTTACTTACTTGAACCACTGTGATAATAAGGATGCACAAGTCCTTCCAAGATGGAGTCCATTCAAACCGAAGTGTTTCTCCATTTAGGGAACATTTTTAAGTGTTGCCACTGATAACCTGGAGCCCAGAAAACATCCAAGCCAACAAACAGCAGCGAGTCTCTGGCTCTGATCTCTGGCACCCGTGTGCTTTACCATCTTCCCTCTGCTTGGGCAGTGCTTGTGAACCTTCAGTAAGGATTCATCTTTCCAAGGATTATTCCTTGTGATCTTTGGCCTTAGGAAGCTTCATGAGTAATGACATCCTTCAGACACTAAAGTGTATTTTTGCTGTCATTTGAAGATAGCTTGTAAAAATCCAGCTATGTGAAGCAGACCTAACACATGCAATAGGAAACACAGCCATGACAATCCTTGTGCACACCTCAGCTGAGCTGTAGATCTATTACTGATAATTCCTCTTACAACACTGGTTGTTCAGAAATGGTAAAAACAAAATCTTCTTTTAAATTATTGTAATAATAAAAATATATTTTTGGTAAAGATGTTTCTTCTTCTTTTTTTTTGTTAAACAAGGCTGTTTCCATAAGCAAAAAGCTTTATATGCTATCCAAGATCTGCCTTCTGTTGTGAACTACTACAAGCATCGCTGCAAAATTAGCAGAGCAGAGAAAACAGAGTTGCCTGAGACAAAATGCTGCATTTCTAGCATGGATCCCAGCTTATCTATCAATATACTAGCACTCATCAAACACTATCAAAATACCAAGCAAGTTTCAAAATACACATCAAGTTTCCAAATGTCAGCTTAGTTCTGTTCTTTTCCAGCTGCTCCTGCGGTTGTGAGCATTATTTACTGCTGTATCCAGCCAGAGGTCTGGCATGAGTTGTAACAGATAAAAGCTTGTGTTACTAAAATAAATTACAGGACTTTCTGTTAGATCTTTCCTCTTAGACTCAGATATCACCAGCATCCCCTAGTCTGGCCAGGAGGAGCACTCATGGAACCAAAGTAACCTATCATTTCACATTACTAAGCATATCAGAGTTTGGGCATCTATGAAAAGACACAGTATTTAAGTGGAAGTAAAACATTACTATACCAATTTATGAAATAGACAAAGAAAGTCAAGTAACTATTTTTCTAGTAAATCACAGAGAAATTTGGTTTGGGGATAGAAAAATCACAGGACTGTTCTACAGTTATGTTTTTTTCTAAATATGAGGTATGCTTTTCAAAATTCAGAAGGGCCTTCCTTCTTTCTGCCCTACAGTAGATTCCTCAACCTGACGTGCAAATTCAGTCAAACAATCTTGTAGAACAGACTCCTTTCCTGAAAATACAGTTCTTAATTCCATCCTAACTATAACTTCAAAGCAGAAAGCAACTGTTCCCTTCAATCTACTGTTTTTTTGGCAGTGTCTATCTCATATTTTCAAGCTAGACACTAGATTTAAAAGACCAGGTCTATGCCATAAATCCTTCCTGATGTAATACTTCAAAGAATCACAATCCTAACTGACATTTTTATACCAACAGAAAGAGACTTTATATTTCATTTAGAAAGCTGGGAAAGTCACAGTGGAAGGAAGTATTTTGCTGATACAAATTGCAGCTCTATTGCAGATTTTGTTAATACAGCGATATCGGCAAGTCCAGTTAGACTTGGCCTTATTAGAGGGAAAAGACAAGTATGTAGAAAAGGTAGAGCATAAGTTATTTTATTCTAAATTAATAGGAGAACCTACATTGAAACTCATGGTGGAGGTACAGATGTAAAAACATCAGGATACACTTGAATCAGGTCTCAGAAGTATTTCAAATGGCACTAGCTACCACAATTTAGAAAGAAAGATCAATTTTTTCTGCCCGTACGTGGTACCTAAAGTAATCTGCACAGTTTGGATATAAGCTTGTGAACTCTCACAAGCAATATCCTACATCTATTCAGAGGTAACACAGAAGCAGCACCTTGAACCTTCCTGCGGGAGCAGGTTTTACTGCTACAGTCAACTCTGCACAGGAGCACTCCAGCCATTAAAAGTATCTATCTTCACACTCTACTTCATGGCGCAGGTAACATTCTTGTGATGAATATTTAGGAAGAAAATATGCCTTCCGTGTGCTAATGGAAACTGCTTCAGTGTCTTTTCCTACTATGCCACCATTAAAAATGTTCTAGAAAGGAAGGATGCTCAAAAAAGCAGTAAAAGCTCTGGATTCCTTTTCCTCTTGCTGTTTTTTTTTAAATCGCCCTGGAAGCTGCAGTCACTAAAAAGACAGAGACTTTCTTTTTTCCTCCACAGGAAATAACAGTTGAAAAAGTATGTAAATTCTCTAGGTAGCTAAGGCAATCCTGGGTAAATGAAACTATTTCTTTGGATGTTTAAGGAACCCTAGCCTAAATCTTAATTGTAGAGAAGGAAAAAGCAGCACTTACACATACTTAAAATGTAGGATGGCTAAAAGAAGCAGTACCTTTCCCCCACCTATGAAAGTCTGAGATGTTTTCATGCTTAAGAGATGCTCCCCTCACCACAGAAGCAATGGAGAGAGAATTGCTGAGTGCTGGTCACAGAGAGCAAGACTCTTCCAGTGCTCAGCCTGAGCCAGTTCTTAAGAATTGAAGGAAGCCTGGAGCAGCCGGGATGAAGAGAGTGGCCACAAGATCGCAAAGAACAGCTCAAAGGTGTGAGTGTAGAGCTGGAAGACCTGATACTCTCAACTACCTGTCTTAGTTGCGGTGGTAAAGCATTAAGTGTAACCCACACGTGGCTGGGACATGTTTGAAGGAGTGTAACACAACCCATCAAGATACACAAAAGCAGCTGAAGGGAGAGTTGTGGGTGAAAGAGCTAGGTCTAGTTAGGAAAAAAGCCATGAAAGCCTCCACAGGAAGACCCCAAGAGGGCAGTCACATCACCTACAAACCTCCTTTGCAACAGCAGCTGGACTAAGCACAAGACCGTGCTGGAGCTGAAGGGCATGGAGGCTTATGTTCCGCAAAATGAAGAGAGATAAAGCCGATCCTGCCCAGCATCCTAGAAGCAGGAATTTAACATATTAAGCTTGAAAAATACAGCCCCACCCCCAACAAATTCCTATTTCTCCCCCTGTGTCCCCTCTTCAACTATTATGAGTTAGGCAGAGGATCCAAGATGCTGGTAGGATACCAGTTACCTTGGACACTACTGATGTCTGGATGCAACTCTGCACTGGCACAGCTCCTCTACTGCAATAATTCTGTGGCATCTGCTTCATTTGCTCCTGGAACTGAGACACTAACAATGAAACATGCATATGTAAACACAGACATGACAGTTCCCATAAAAATTGTGGAATACATCACTCAGTATAACAAGAAAACTTTTCCTATGGAGGGTTAAAACCTCCCCTTTACTCCCCCCATTATTCTTTAAGTAAAATATGAACCCCGTTTTCACAAGGAGTGAGAGGAATATATTCAGATCTCCGAGAAATCTTTTAAATTTGAAAAAATCTATGCTACACAAATATTTTTGACCTATTTTAATAGCTACCGTACATTCTATCACTATTTCAGACACTTGCAAATCCACATAGGAATTAATAGAGGGGAAGAAAGGAAGCCTGCCAGTTGAGGACAACCTGTCTGCTAATACCTGGCCTACCAAGTTCTAGACTCTTCTAAATCTCTAATGTGTCCTGGCACTTCTCATCTGGAAATCCAACCCTTCTCAAGGTAGTCAAGGTAGGCAACGTCCACCACCCTCCCCTCATCTATCCATCCAGTCATGCCATTGTAGAAGGCTACGAAGACATGCCCTTGTATTCTGTTTCTATCTCTAACCCTACAGAAACTGCTGGAAAAGGTTTTCCAACTGATTTCAAAGTTCTGTAATAGACACATTTTAAAGAAAGCAACAAACAACTCTCCCCAGTTTGAAACTAGCTGACAGGGCCAGAAAAGGGGTTTTATCTATCTGAAGTGCTGAACAGTGACCAAGATTGTCACTAACTACTGAAGAGATTTCTGCCTTTGGTTGTTCCTTATATGAGAAAGCAGAAATTTTAGATAATAATCATGCAGGTTATGGTAGAACAGTTAAGGGACTAAAGGCTTCATGTCCCAAGATAGGTTGGCAGGCAGTACTTTGACACGCACAAGGCTTCTGAATTTTATGAATTTTATAACAATACTTAACAGCATGAAATACTTAAGTAACCAAAAGTCTTCTGTATTTCATGTATGCCAGAAAGGAAGCTAACTTCTTGACACCTAAGACAATTTCCTTCATTTTCTTCTACTTTTCTGTTTCTCACATCAGGACAATGGTGTTCAACTGGACTGTGTTTTAATTAAAATACACACTGCCTACCACTTATTTCCCATTCATACTCAACAGGACAATATTGAATATGGGAGAGTATTAAGGTTCTCTACACATTAAGAAATCTTGAACACATTCTTTTGGCTCTTTTCTGCTCTTTTTACAGTTTAGGGAACATGCATGTTCTGTCAAAGCTCATTTTTATCCTTCCTCAGAGAACTACAACAACAAAACAACCCATGAAGTTTCTCACTGCATAAAACATAAATAGGCTACTTAAAATTCTCACTTTAAATAGAATATGTTGCTTAACAGCTAATTTTTGAAATTTTTTAAAAGAAAACACATTTTTTTCCCAAGCAACTTTATAATTCAGGACAAACTTCAATAAGTCAGGACAATATAGACAACTCGAAATGGCTGAAGCATTTTAAGTATTGGAAAATGGGGTGAAAGAAAAGCAGCAATGATTTCCCAGATTAATAATACTTTTATTAATGACATTCAAGAACGACAGTTCCAGTAAGTTCAATTTGTTAAGTGTCCACATAAATCTGTTTGATTTTTTTTTTAAATACTCCAAAATACCCAACTTTTACAATTTCAAGTATAAGTTCTTTGAGCTAAAAACCAGGAGCATATAGAGTTTGAGCTCCTCTATAACATAGGTTGTGGGTTTCCCTGATTTAACTGCTGTTTCAGTCTAGTAAGAAAGGGATTTTCTTTAAGAAAAACATCAATGCAGCTGTTTCACAGACCATAACCAACAAAATCAGCAAGCAGCCACACTACTTCTTGAGTTTCTTTTGAGCAGCCTTCTTCTTGACCATTTGTAACCTTTTCATAGCATTGAGCTGAGATTCCTGAGAGGTTGGCCCTTTTAGGGATGCTGACTGATTACCAGTATCTGCTGTGGTTTTGCTTGCACTGCCCCCACTGTTCCCTGCAGTCCCACTGTTGCCATTCCCGCTGCTCACCTGGCTGCTGGTGCTCGGGGCAGTGCTGCTGGGACTAGGAAGACCTACTTTGCTGACATTATCACTGCTGACTGAACGGCTGAGAGTGGTTTTCCCCAGCGTCAGGGGCGGAGGAGGTTTCAGCTGAACGGGGCTCGTGCTGTTGTTGGCAGAAGCTATTTTTGACCCTAGTCCTGTTTTGGAAGTTGCCAACCCTGACAAACCCACAGGTTTCTGGCTATTTGAAGAAGCTGCAGGTTTCCCACTGGTGCTCTGTGCTGTTGATCCCAGTTTGGCAGTTGATGGGTTGGCAGAGGAGGTTTTGGCTGCAAAAGCAGCCCATCCTGTAAGGCCACTGGTTGCTGAAGAGGAAACACTTGTACTGGCTGAGTTCCCTGAAGTTGCTGCCGAGGTCTAAAATAAATAAAGCATTCTTATTATAGTGGCATCTATTCGTGTAACACATCACATCAGGAATAGGTCAACTCTCTGTTTCAGATCTTTTCCCAGGAACACCCAGTGGACAAAATTTCATCACTGGTCGCTACAGTTAAAAGTACTAAGAAGAAAAGGAAAGGATTCCAGGCACAGCCAATTTTTCCCAGCTACATAAAACCAGTATTACCTTTTTCCCCCTTTCTTCTATACAGCTAGCAGGCTGTCATGTGGCACTGTGGTCCCCTCACAAATTATGAAAGATGGTTTAACTGAAGTACTACAAAAAGCACAAATTTGTGAAGTATAAAAAAAGGGAAGCAAGCCATCACTTTTTATTGTTTACTGTTGTTACCTGCTGTCATTTTTAACAAGATGACAGTTGCTCAGGCAAAAATCAGACAGTGAGAAATTAAGAACTGCCTTTATTGCAGTCTTTTGGTCAAACTAGCAGTGTCTAAACTTTTCCTTCCTTCCCTTCCCTCCTCTTGAATCTTAGCAGCCTGTACCATATATACAATTTAGAAAAATTAAAAAGTCACCTATTTCTTTCCTGCAGTGTTCCCATGCAGGTACTGCAAAATCCAAGCTTCCTGCAAAGAGTTTTCCTTGCCTGCAAAGTGCTATACACATTAACTACAGCTCCCATACCCTAAACCCTGTAATCCTCAGTTTTCAGATGGGGATAATAGACACATTGAATTATTAAACTAGAGTTATACCACACAGCAGAGTCAAACAGAAATTAAGCCCTCATGTTCAAGTAGTACCCCTTCTATAATATATCCAGTTTCTAAACAGTAAAGATGATGGGTGAAATCGGGCCTTGCTCTTACATTCTGTTGAGGCACATAAAGTAACTGCTGAGGTGAATATAGTTATTCACAAGTGTAAATGTTTGAGCAATAACCATCATATTAATCCCGATGGTTTGCACCCAGGCAGGGCCGTGGCAAACATAACTTAGAGGACATGAATAACATCTCTGATTCCGAGTTAAAGGTGTGTTTTCCTAGGAAAGGGTCATACTTTGTTAGACTACTAAACGCTGTTTCTGGTTTAGCACCTTTGACCAACTTGTGATAATATTTATTAAATAACTTGGAGAAAAAGAAACATGAGGTAACATATAAAAAAGGGGCCACTTCCTAAATTAAGTCTCAGAAAGTCAGCTAGAGTTTCCCTATTATCATGAGGAAAAGCCTTGTAACTATCAAAATATGCATATGTTACTTTACCACAGAGAACAAATTGTATCTTTTATACAATTCATAGAATCATAGAATTATTTGGGTTGGAAGAGATCTTAAAGATCACCTAGTTCCAACCCCCCTGCCATGGGCAGGGACACCTCCCACCAGAGCAGGTTGCTCCAAGCCCCATCCAGCCTGGCCTTAAACACCTCCAGGGATGGGGCATACACAACTTCTCTGGGCAACCTGTTCCAGTGCCTCACCACCCTCACAGCAAAGAATTTCTTCCTAATACCTAATCTAAATCTCCCCTCTTTCAGTCTAAAACCATTAACCCTCGTCTTACCACTACAGCCCCTGATAAAGAGTCCCTCCTCATCTCTCCTGTAGCCCCTTTAGGTACTGAAAGGCTGCTATAAGGTCTCCCTGGAGCATTCTCTTCTCTGAGAACCCCAACTCTCTGAGCCTGTCTTAATAGGAGAGCTGCTCCAACCCTTGGATCATCTTTGTGGTCCTCCTCTGGACATGTTCAAGCAGATTCATGTATTTCTTACGTTGGGGCCCCCAGAGCTGAACACAATACTCCAGCTGGAATCTCACAAGAATGGAATAGAGAGGCAGAATCACCTCCCTCTACCTGCTGACCACATTTCTTTTGATACAGCCCAGAATACAGTTTGCGTTCCGGGCTGCTAGCACACATTTATGACAATTTCTACCTGTATAAAATATAATTAAAAAAAATAATACATAGAACAAATTCTGTTTTCTCCCTTGTGACATAAAAAACAATCAAGGGCTGGATGCTCTATGAACTTATAGTTGAATTGAGGGGTTTTTTACCACTCTTCTAGTGTTAATGCAAACCCACTATGCCATGGTACTACTCAGTACACGTAGTGTAGCAGACTACTTGCACGCATGGTTCTTGTGAGAAAGGATTGGTTTGAATGAAAAAAACTGTGCAGTGAAATGTAAACTCTTCGTCTGGAAAAATCTCAACTACCTTACCTTGACTTCTGTTCTCTTGAATGCTAGAAAAGTTGGTGGGGTCTCAGGTTTTAATTTAATTTCTGGCTTCTTGACCAACGGGTCCTTCACAGCCGGTACAACTGAAACCACTGCAGGAGCTGGCTTTTGAGGTGGTTTTTGTGTCTTCTGAGCCTATATAAGTGGTAGGAAAAAAGCCCAAAATTAGTTATGGGACCCATAACATTGATTGTTTTGACTGGTAACAAAAAGCATGAGCATTATCAGATGGCAATATAGCCTTTACAACTAGAAGCTGAATGGTGCCTGAGAAATAAGGTAATAAGAGATGTGCAAAAACAGACCTCAGGCAAACACCTGAGCTCAAAAGCCTGCTAATCATCACAATAATCAGGTATTTCAGTCAGTGATGACATCTCCTAGATCTGGATCTTACATTGCCTTCTTCTCTTGTGTCTTAGTAGAGCTGTTTCAACAGATAACAATTTGTTATCACAGAATATTTCAAAAACAGAACACATTTTCTGCTGCATAAAAGGGTTTCATGTTAACACGTCAGAACTAAAGTAATGAGAACTAGTGGTTAATGTTTCACACACCCAAAGATGCTTTCTTACTCTGATGTTTGTTTCTCCTAATGAGATAAGTGGAATTCCTGTGGGATCAGGAATAATTAGTCTGTTAAGTCAAGAAATTAACATGAAGATCAATCAAAATAAGGGAATTTTTTTCCTGGAATGTGCTACCCTCAGCTTATTGTTGAGCCTGAGAACACTCAGCACTTCAGATCAGGTCCAAAATTTGCAGTTTTGTCTTACAGGAAAACATCTATTCATGTCCTAAGCTGAGAAGAAAACTAAAACTGTAGGGCTATTTGGAAGACAGGTACCAAAAACTGAGTATCACCTGAAATAACAAAAGTTTTCAACTGCTGCTTACCAAGGAGGAAGTAATCCCCTTTCACTGTTGTTCACTCAACTTCTGCTTTTTAAAAAGCTTTAAGAAGCACATTACAAGATACTCTGAGATGCCACACTGAAAAACACAGCTTCATCAAGGGAAGCACTGCTGAGAAAAATGGTTCTCCAACATGCTTCCAAAGACTTCTGTAATCCATAAAACACTCTCACATACTAGAAATAGCCTGCTGTATTTAAATAGTGCTCATATAAGACAGAAAAGTGACTCCTACCATTCTCTTCATCTGCCTGGTACAGCGGGCACAATACCACACAAGTCGAGGATCATTTACTTCCTTGTCTGTCACCTGAGGTTTATGGCAATCCTGGTGGTAGAGATTATGGCACTCCTGACACTCCACTAGCTGATTCCCAGAAGTAACTGTCATTTGCCTGCAGAGCAAATAGTTAAGAACAGATTATGGTAGAAAGCACTTAAAGGATTATCAATTGTTGGAAATTTTGCAAGGCTTAAGATATAAATATTTTTTTCTTTCACATATATTTTCTACCTGCAGCAAATGAAATGTATTCCTTTTCTTCCTGTGGAGGTTCTTCCTAACAAGTATTTTAGAAATTTTGCACTTTTTAAAGGTAATTTCTTTCAATAAACTCCAAAACTTATCTAGAAATTCTAAAACTATTAAATGTGTATATGACACTTCTGATTTCCTTGTTTGATTTTTATATTAGAAATTTAAGCCTCACCTGCTGTTTCATCTGGGCATTTATGGATACCTCACTGTACACCAGTTATGACTTCCTCGTTACATTAGCATATGAAGGCTTAGTCTGCATTTGGGTAATTTTGCTGTAAACCGTACAGCAATACAGTTCAAGAACAAACAACTTCCCAGTGACAAGCCTCTAAGAGTGCTTTCTGCTACAGGACTTAAATCACCCAAGCTGTATACTACTTTAAAGATGTATATGACTTTAAACACGTTTTATTAGCCATCCTTTTGGTCCCTACTAAACAGACAGACACTTGGAATTTGAGATAATACTAGAATCATGGAAAGATGGAATCAAAAGGATTAACTGCGAAGTCCTGCCTGGAAGCAAACACGTAAGCTGGTGATGAGGACTCAATTTTGTGTGGGCCTCTGGTGAAAGTAATCACGTTATATAAATGACAAATTAGTGATATACACATGATTGGGAGTATGTCTGCGAATTAGCCAAATACCATTTTCCTAATGATTTCTTCTTTCAGATGACAAATCAGGCTATTTAATTGCTAAGCTGCTTTTGCTCATATCCCTGAGGAGCAGGTACCCAGGTAACCATGGAAACTCTATTTGTAGATGGGTGGGGAAAGGTAATACCTTATTTCTTTATAGAACAGGAAAATGAAGTTCTGAAGGTATTGTCCATGTGGATACTAAAACATTTCCTAAGAAATATTTCTTCTTTCAACAGGTTATTTAAGAACAGAGGGAGAAATCTTTCTGAAATTCCAAGGCCCATTATTTTAGGTGCAGGATATTTCAAAACCTGTTTTGTTTGCTTGTTATTCCTAAATAAACTGAGTCAGTACAAAGCAATGATTTTTTCAGCCTCATGTCCCAAGAGAAGAGACTCACCCTGTTATAAAATTACAAAGAACAATCCCAGACTGATTAAAAAACCATGAACTCTTCATGTCCAGAAAGAAGTTAAACCAGAGTTATTTTAAAACGATACTATAGGCAAGAAACAAACATTATGATTTTTTACCTTCAGAAAACAAACAAAAAAGAACTCATAAAATATAAGGTTGTTCTTTCAAAACCAGGCTTTTTCAAAGACATATTTTGGGGTTTTTTTTGAGAGACAGAGCTCACTATCACCTGCATACTGCATGTAGAACTTCTTCTTCATATAACGGAGAAGCCATACAACTGGTGAGTCTTGTTATTTCAATACCCCCCCTCTCCCTATGCCTAACCTGGTATAAAAGAACAAGAACAGAAACACCACAGGCATCAAACATTCAATACTCCTAATCACTATGAAAATACATTTGACACTTGGCAAACCTTGAAGAAACATTTAATTTCTCTACTTAGTTTTTACATCAATAAAAAAAGGAATATTCAAATGTACTCTTTTGCATTTGTGAATCCACAGCTGGGTTCTTGTTAACTTGTTTTCTTAAGCAATATCAATATAAACCCTTTGGCTATGAACCCCCCCTACTCTGCAATTGGACATGATGTTTTCATTCACAATTGATTGACTAACTGATTGAGTTATTAAGAGATGTCATTTTCTAAAAATTATTCATACTTGAATTATTTTACAGAGTATGCAGTGCTTTTGTGTTTCATATGCTATTATTTCAGCTCAAGATGGCCAACCCTCAAAAGGGCCTATGTATTGAAAGCTGAACAGTGATTAGTGGAATACTGTCTAACCAATGTGTTGGATTCAGAAAGTCTGAAGCATGAGCACTCTGAAAATCACCTTGTCCAGCTTGAGCTGGAGATCAAGAACCACAGGACATCAGTTCCAAGAGGTTTAATGTAAAATGAAAACAAATCCCGAGTGTTGGGTGATTGTTGTCATCCCTTCTCTCACGGGTTTATTTCCTTGCTGTGCTTCTCCCTCCCTCTGGCATCAGCTTAATGACAGCTATTCTAGTTAGAGAATCACAGAATGGCTTAGGTTGGAATGGACATTAAAGCTCACCTAATTCCAACCCCCCTGCCATGGACAGGCTCAAAGCCTCATTCAACCTGGCAACAATTCCAGGGATGGGGCATCTCCAACTTCCCTGGGCAACCTGTTCAAGTGTCTCACCACCCTCAGAATGAAAAATTTCTTCCTCCTATCTATCACGGAATCTACTCTCTTCCAGTTTAAAAATGTTACCCCTAGTCTTATCACTGCGTATCCTTGTAAAAAATCCCTCTCCAGCTTTCTTGTAGGCATCCTCTAAGTACTGGAAAGCTGCTATAAGATCTCCCCAGAGCCCTCTCTTCTCCAGGTTAAACAACCTCGACTCTCAGCCTGTCCTTCAGGGAAGATGCTTCAGTCTCTGGTCATCTTTGTGGCCCTCCTCTGGACTCATTCCATAAAAAGGTCTGTGCCCTCATGCTGGAGGCTTCAAAGCTGGATGCAGTACTCCAGGTGGGGTCTCACTAGAGTGGAGTAGACGGGCAGAATCACCTCCCTCAACCTGCTGGCCACGCTTCTTCAGGATGTGTTTGGACTTCTGGGCTCCAAGTGTACATTGCCAGCTCATGTTGAGCTTCTTGTCCACCAACAGCATTTTTTAAAAGGCTTGTCATTAATATTTTAACTTGTTTTCCAGTGACAAACAATCAGGATTGGTCATGACAGGTTTTGCATATTGTCCAGTTTTATTTTGCACCTGACCCAAGAAATGTTGGTTGTCTCATTAAAGGTTCCATTTTCAAGTCATTCTTATTAATGAAATATCCTGAAATTTATAATTTAGTTTGGATATGTGCTTAAGTGATCTCCAGTATAAAAACTACCAAAGGACTAACTCAACAGCACACACAAAAAACCAAGGGTAACTACACAATTGCAATGAAGCAATGTTGACTTACCTGCAAACAACACAGGCTAAACCCATTTCCATAGCAAAGTCATCAGCACTGGTTTCCTCAAAGCTAGATAAATCAGGCATGGATAAATCCTTGCTTGTCTGAACTGTAATAGGAGAGGAACGTGCCTCTTGCTTCTCTAGTCTGGGCTTCTTTGGTGTATCAGCTCCTTCAGCAGTATCCCCTTTTATCTATTACACACACACACGCAGAATGGGAAAAGACAAAAAGTTAATGGATATTATTAAAATGAGAAAATGAGCAGGACAATTAGGTTTTTGGTATAAGAAGATCTAGTTTACACAGCATACATACAACTTATTTTCCTTAGATACATATTTTCTTCAAAAATTTACAGACTAGAAGCTCAATCCACTTCTTGTACTTCAGCTCTAAATCCTGGAAAAAGCTTTGGGAATCCCGTATTTCAGCTTGTTACATCTTAGTAACCTCTTCCAGTGGACTGAAGACTTCCACTGGATTGCCTAAATGGCAACATGATTGGATAATGCACCTCACAGGCTATGCTCAATTAGATGAGTTGACTTATGCATATTAAAAAGACAGCTTTGTGTAAAACATCTGCAAGCCTATTAAGCAAGTTACTTCATTAGAGAACAAAAATGACTTACTTTATCAGCAGATCTCTTTTCTGTTTCTTTTTTCACCTTTTCTGATGCAGTGGGCTTGCCATTGTTGTTGCCAGAAGGCAAACTAGAAGAAGCTTTAGGCTCTTGCTTACTAGAAATAGGTTTCGTAACAGACACTTTTGGTTGCTCTACTTCCTAAAAGCAGAAATAAAAATTGAAGGCAAACCCTATAACCTTATACTTCAGCTACTTCCTAATTTGCAATTAGTTAGATAACAGGTTAGGCAACCAACATGTCATAGAGTATCGATCACGCGTATATTCACTTATCTTAATTTAATATTTCTTAAATATTTTCATCGACAAATTAGCATGTTTAAGCTGAAGTCAGTTATTAAGATCTCCCCTTATCACTCACCTTCCAGAGGAAAGGGTGCTCTTTTTTCAAAGACACATCCTCTTTGGAACACTAATTAAAAAGGAAAACTTTTCTGCTTTTAAAATTCAAAGAAATAACAAACACTAATTATCAGATAGTTCTGAGGACAAAATTCAATATAAGCTGAAAACACAAGTTGACATCTGATGTCACCAGACATCAATACTTCATTCTCATTGAGGAAAACATTGGCCTCTGCTTAATCTCAGTCCATATTCATCTACCAGATTAATAAATTTATATCTCAACAGAAATCAATAGTTCTTATTAAAGATGCACTAGTGTCAGCAACGGATAATAAGCAAGCACAGCCATGTGCATGAACAACGTACAACCCCCCTCAGCTTGATAAAAAGAGAGTTTTTGGGGTTTTGTTGTTTTCTGGGATGGGTCCTGAGCCCTGAGCTTCATCCCTCCTCAAGTCTGGCAACTTCCTGTTGCATCCAGAGTCAGAAATGGATTTCCTCATCTGCCTGACTACAGCAATCCTCTGCTCCTTACTCTGTTCTTGGATTTCACGGTCAACCACAAATGAATCCTGCAGCCTGAGAATGCAAGTAAAGCAATTCTTGTACTTCATTTCTGAGCTATGCAGTCCAGCTGACACTGGAGACACACTGAGAAGAGGAAAACAAAAACTTTCCTCCCCTGGCCTGAGCCTCAGTCTCACCTGAGGGCAGGTTGACTACCAGCCGAGCTGTTACTGGAATTGGATTCCCAGGCCTCTTTGAACTACTATTGTACTTAAGGTCCCAGTTTCCTCTTTAAACTACAAACCAATGCTTCTTTGAGCTCTGATATAGAGGGCTCCTGAGAGTTTCGAGACCTGTGTTAGAGGGAACATTAGGTTTCGTGGAGTTAACAATTTGAATAGAAAGCACGCCACAAGCAGCATGTCTAAGGCAGCAGTAACAGCATCTTCTAGTTATTCAGAACCATGTCCATGTAGAAATGAAACATTACTAATGTATCAGCATATGGACCACCATTACAACATACCAGGCTGACTTCTAAGCATCCTAGGGGAGAACTACCTCATTATCCATATGGCAATATGAGGATGTCCCCACATGGTTATTTCCATACACTAATCTTAAGATTCATACAACCTCTCTAGCAGGTGTTTAGCAATTTTCCATAGATGAAAAATAATGTTTGTCCATTAGCTGGTGATAGTTTCAGCCTGCAAATAATTTCTGCTTTGAACCATTATACTCATTTTCATTCTCATATGACTTCACCAACAGAATTTCAAGAAAAGAGATCCAGATTTATGAGTGAATAGCTAGTTTTCTTTCATATTTATCTGTGGAAAAAATAACACGCATTTTAAAGACCTTTCAGCTCTGATTGTGACTGGGCAAATTAATAATTTTAGGTTTATCTTAAATAGCATGTGTGATAGTTTACTAACAAAAATTCCAAAACCAATATAAAAAGAACTATTACAAAGTCATGACACTTGCAATATGGTGTTCAATATCTCTTATACAGGTCTTGGTACACCAACAAGATAAAGTGATTTTTTTTTTTTCATTAACTTCAATTAATCAAATGGACTATGTTACATAAAAGAGGAATGATGAATACGAGCACTCCAAAATTACTTATTCTTTTCCCTCATTTTTTTATTATCTTTTAGCTTTTCAGCTATAAAAGATGAATTAGGAATAGCAGGAGCTTTAAAAAGGTATAAAAAAAATGAGCCATGTTTTCTAATACCGATACCTTCTGAGATAGTCGATAGCTTGAGTCAGTCCCTCTGGCCAAAGACTCATCAAGAAGCGCTTTCAGCTTTTCAGCAGAGTCCTTACTCTTTGAATGCAAGAAGCCCAGGGCCTTCAAAAAAATGGGATCAAGCTCCAAGTTCACTGTAGCAGCCATAGTGGCGTCTTTGGAGAAAGAAAAAAAATAAAAAAAGAAAGAAAAACAATGACAACGTTATACATACGGAACACAACTCAAACAGCATACAGCTAATGAGCCCACAGAAGATTTTTTTGTTTTTATAGAATGAAATTATATTAAAAACACAGCAAGTATGATATGTGAATTAATTATCATCATTAGAAGATGACCAATTCGGAACTTCAGAATTTGGCTTTTCAGCTGAAATCATGTAAAATTTGTTCTTTCGCACACTTGATGTTCAGAAACTAAACTCATCATACTTGCATGAATGGAGCAAATATTCCATATTCTTGTTACTCCATATATACAGAATATTGAAAAACATGCAAAGTAAGTGTAAGCTTCAGGGAAAGCAATTATCCCTCTTCTCCTTATTTTATTTGCACATACAGTGATTTTTATCTCATTGCCTATTTAAGAATAAGAAAGAAAAACCTCCTACTTGTAGAAAAATTAACTTTTGAAACTTTGAAAAGAACAGTTTATTGTAATATGCAAAAAGAGATATAAACCAGCTAGTATATAATTTTATATATATTAAAAATCTGAAAAGATATATTGTCTGTTTTTAAATTTAGCTGAAACAGTGAGAAAAATTACAACTCCAATTGCGATATATCCAAGTCTCCTTAGGACTGCCTAGGTTTTTATGTCAAGTAATGATTATCCAGATGCCACAGTGTCACTGTCAATGAAATAAAGCAAGGAAAAGGGTAGAACGAATTTGAAAAAAACATGTTTGCTTCATAGAAAGACATTTCTGCACTCTGAAGCCTTCTCTGTTAATTTTTTTAATCAAAAACTCTAAGGAATTTACAACAAAAACCGTCCCCACAAAGATAGATATCTCTAACTTAACCAGTAATTAACAATTAATAATTTAAGAAATAACATAGGAAGGGAAGTTTCCTGCTTTTTTCCTAAACAGTTGAGAAACCACATTGTTAATAATCCATTCAAATCTCATTTGAAACACATCAGGACATGCTTTTTTTTTTTTTTTTTTAAATACAGCAATCTAGAAGACACTCTTGGAAAGGCTTTCATCAGTTCTGCTCAAAAGCACTGCCTGGACACCTTTTTCAGCTGGAGCTTCCAAGGTTTTGTCTGATGAATTCTTTTTGATATTCAAGGCAGTGAACTTTTACCCCTGGCCAAAACACCAGCAGTGGCAGCCTGCTCCCTCAATACTTGCCTAGAAGTCTCCAGGAACCTTTATCTCATGCTGAGCTTTCACGAGACACCAGAGAATTGCTTGACTAAAATCATCAAGGAGTTCGACATCCAGTATACTTCACAGAGTTTTTATCAATGGACCCAGCAGAGAGTTAAGAATCCTCTTCAAGAGCCTCTTCTCTCTTCCTTAATCTTCGCTACTTGTCAAATCATTTTCTGGTGGCCACAGAACTTCTGGTAGTAAGTACTAGACACCAGTTACTCTGCTTTTCACTGATCAAGCAGAGACTCCAGTGCAAACCCCATGCAGACAATTCAGTCTCTCTCAGATGTTTACAAAAAGGGAATTCTATGCATGTGGAAAGCACATACCCTCTTTTTTTCATGCATTGACCCCTGATAATTTTTCAGGCTGTTCTTGAGTTCTGTGGACGGGTTCTCTCTTTCTCTCTTCCATTTCTTTGTCCTGTGAATATGCTTTCTAAGTTTCAGTACTATATAGTCTTAAATCAAGACTCTGCTAAACCCTCTCTTAAGTGAAAATAGTAGAATTTAAACACCAATTTCAGAAATTTAGAAAAATCCCCTGTTAAAAAACACAACATATAAGTTCTTTTCTGAGACTTCTAGGAACGCACACTTGTGTAAGTAAGAAACAGGTAGCCTCAACAGTCATTAGCAGCCATTTCAGGATGCCTGGAGTATTTACAGAGCAAGTGTGAGCATACTAATTATGTTTTCATTTTTCTGAAGGTAACACTTCCTAGATTTATTTTTAGCTCCAGCTAGAAATCCCAGGGAAGGGGAAGTTAATTACTGGGTTGTTATTCTTAAAACATATAAGAATTTCTTAAGTCTCTCATTTCTTGAGCATACTGTTGTCTTTTGCCAAATACACACAAGCCTAACTGAGCACTATACATGACATACAGTCTTCCAATTCAATAGACTTATTAGATTTCCAGGGTGTAAGAGCTCCTTTCTCTTCATTTATGTGCCTGCTATTATTTTGCATGCCTACACATCTAGCATCTTCTTGTTCATCATAACTTTCAGTTAAATGGATCTGTTTACATTATATTTTCAGATATGGTCATATCTTCATCCGTCTGTTTCTGAACTCCTATATCTCTTATTATGAGATAGGTATACAGTTGAAGATATTTTTTCAAGAAAGTGCACACCTTCAGTTTATGTTGCAATGCTATTATCAAACCCGTTCTTTATAAACTCAGCAATACTTTTATTTTTCACTGACGTTGATGATTAGAAGAACCTTGACTAACACATCTTTTCGGCTACCTTCAACATCTGTAGCAGTTAATTTAAAACCCAGTAACACCAATCAATAGCACAAAATTTCTTCCAATGCACTGCATTGTGTTCATCAATAATTAATTTCTCTTACCACTATAATATCAATTCACCTTTTTTATCCCCCTTTGGATTCTTATGTTCCTTAGGATTTTCTTTCTTCCCGACTAATAACTGTGATAGTGGCAGATTTTGCTTATTTACCATCTACGCCTTTTCCAGCTCACTTTCAGATTTAATTAAAGTCTTAATAAAGTAGACCAAGGAAAGTCATAAAAGCAGGAAAACCGGAACTTCTATTTTCAGTTTTTGCTTTAATATCTTAATCAGGACTTGACTCACGACAACATAATTTCTCAGTTATCTCCCAAGAGGGACATTTCAGAACTCACACGCTTTAGTACAAGACAACTATATTAATTGGTTCTCATTTATTTGACATCTTTTCCAAAGAATTTTAGAAGACTGCAGTAAAACCTTCTGCTCTGGAGTTACTACCACTGGTACCCTTCATTTCACATTCTATTCTACAGCATATTTTATACTGTACTTTTATATTAATATTTCTATCGTAGTTACCTATTTATCCATAATTTCTAAGATTACACTACTGCCCTACATTTGCTGTTTTCTACTCTGCATGAACAGTACATTAGTTAAGAACGGCAGAATCATTCAGTTTGGAAGGGACCTCAAGTGGTCACCCTGTGCAAGCTCCTGCTCAAAGAAAAGACAACACTGGATTCAGACCAGCTTGCCCAGGACTTTGTCCAATTGGGTCTTGAAAACCTCCTAAGTCAGGAATGTAGCAAACCTTCCGGGCAACCTATGCCAATGCTTAACTGTCCTCATTTCCTTACTTTGAACTGGAACCTCCTCCGTTCCAAATTTTATTGTCTCTCATTCCTCTACAGTGCATTTAAGTAGAAAGACTGGCTCCATCTTCTCAATAATCTCCTCTGTTTATACAAAGGCTTCTGTTACGTCCCCCTGAACCCACAGTAGATGACATCCAGCACTCTGCCTTCACCTTCAGATCTAGTTGTTTTGTCATAGAGGACAAACCAGTTGGTCAGGTATGATTTATCCTTAGTAGAGCCTAAGCTGGCTATCCCCAGTCACTACCTTATTATGCCTACAAATGGCTTGCTTCATGACCTTTCCACAGGTGGAAGCATTGAGACTGACAACCATGCATTTCTCTGGATTGTCCTCACTCTTTTCGAAAATGAATGTAAGATTTGCCTTTCTTCAGTCTTCAGGCATCTCCCCCAGCCTCACGATCTTTCAAAGATTACAGAGATAGCTTTGTGAAGATGCTGTAAGTTCTCAGCACCCTTGAATGCAGTCCACCTGGACCCATGGACTTGAACAATCCCTGCTACAATCCTCTTCTACAACTTGTAATTCCTCCTCTCCTTGTGGCAAAAGGCCTGGGAGATCTTACTGGTGAAGTACATGGCAAAGAAGACACTGACTATATCACCCTTATCTGTGTCAGTTGTCACTAAAACACTCATCTGATTGGGCGTGTTTTTGTCCACAGGTCCAGCACCATATTTTTCCCTGTAAATACTTTCCAAGATAAACAGCATCTCCTTACCTTTGCCATCCCTTGTTACTTTCAAATGCAGTTTAACTTTCGCTTTCCTAACACCATACTGACATGCCTGGGCAATACTTGTACACTCCTCCTTTGCTGCCTGTGTCTCCACTTCCACCTCTTGCATGTCTCCTTCTTGCACTGGAGCTCTGTCATGAGTTCCCCGTTTAATCAAGGTCTTTTCCTGTTATACCTGCCCTTTTTACAAAATGTTTTTGTTCTCATGAATAGCTTGCGTTGCCATAAAAATCAGTTTTATAAAAAACATTTATTGAAGTAAATGAAACAATCATAGATTTGCTAATCCCTACTGCCACCAAGCTTCGATATTCTGCAAAAACAGACCTGAAGACGCTGATTAAACAGATGCTGCTTGTCCTTCATTTGTCACTGGCAAACTGATTATATGTCCATTATTATTTTCACCTTTCCCTATCTCTACTGAAATTTATCAGGTTTACACATTCCTTAGATACCATCCTCATAGTGATTTTTCAGTGGAAGAACCAAACTTCAGTCGAATTTCTGAATGAGTCCCACCAAAGCTACACTGGCTGCAAATTTCTCCTTGGCATTTCCTTTAAGAAGGAAGAAAAGGCCTTTCATCTGGCAGCCACCCTTCGGAAACAAAATGCTGAAGAGAACGAGATGCCACCATCTTTTAACCCAAAACCACCCTGTGTTATGGTCGAAACTTGTACATGTATGCAGAGCACATAAAGCCTCCGTGTGGCCTGCTTCTCCTAATTTGTGTCAGTGCCGCTATCGTGACAGTTCCCCCCCTCGCTGCCAGCCCCTATCGCGACAGAGGGGCTGAATGCACACACACACACACACCAGGCCGGTTCCCACAGCAGCCAGACGCCTGAGGGCAACGCGTGGGCCCGGAGGGAGACCGCTGCCCTCACTCCCCCGGCCCGCTTTCCTCAGTATCGCCACACTGGGCATGCCCACTGCCCAGGAGAGCCCATCCCTCAGGGTGCCGGGCAGCAGGGGTGCCAGCACCCTGAGAGACAAGACGGCGGCGGCCACCTCATCCCAGGCGCCCCCCCCCACCTCACAGAGGGAGCCGGGGGATAGGGCTTCCAAAGGCCCTCTTCCCGGCGAATCCCCCCCTGGCCCCGCAGGGCCACTCTCTTACCGGAGAAGCGAAGAGGAACGTGTGTAACAACCCACCACCGGCAGCCACGTCCGCCGCCGCCCCGCTTCCCCCCGCGCAACCGCAGCCCTTCACCGGCCGTTCCGTGGGCAGGAAGGGGCGGAGTCGGTGCAGAAGCGGCGGGGCCGGTAAGGAGCGTTACTGCGTCGCGCAGGGGGGGCGCGCGGAGCAGCCGTTAACGGGCTGTGGGGAGCCGTTAACGGGCCGCGGTGGCTGAGGGAGGGCCACCCCGGGGCTCTGCGGGCGGAGGGTCCCCGTCCCCGGGTATTTCTGCTTCTTGCTGGCCCGGGCCGAGAAGAGGCCTCTGCCCTCAGCGGCGGGAGCTATCCCTGCGGTGAGGGGAGGTTGGCTCCTCGATGAGGTGTTGGGCGAAGAGCGGTGATAGTTTATGGCGGGAAACGCGCTTGCAGCCTTCGTGTCGTTCGTCTGATTTATGGATAAGCTTTTTCTGGGGAAAAAAAAGGCAATAAAGAAAAGGTGTCAGTGTTGACTGCCGTGTCCGGTTTTTTAGGGCTGACCAACTGCTGAGAGAAGCTTGGAGTGGTGGTTTTATGTAACAGGCCTGCAAAGGAATTTTAACGCAATGGCTCTCTAATAACAGCATTATACTATACTGTTCTTCTAGAGTTTTACTTGTGCTCTTCATGGCCTGTGTCTTACTTCCTGGAACTTTAAACAGCTTTTACTTCATTGCTACACATGTCTGAAATTCTGGTTTGAAGCTCTCCATGAAAAGCTTGTATGTGTCTCTTTGGATTCACTTGAGGATGCAATGGTGGCTCTAAACTTGTACAGTAAATTGATTGTCTGGATAGAAATAGAACTCTAACCTCCAAAGTTACCTGCCCTAAAGCACCGATATTACTTTGTGCTAAGTTAAATATTTGGTGGAGGAGAACTATGTTTTTAAACTACTTATTATGCTGAACAAGTCTCAGATGTTAATGTATATATTTAATAACAGTTCTGTTTTACCGTGTAATAACCAACAAATAAATGAGGTGTTTTTCAGGAACTAAAAGGGAGAGGGTGTTTATGTACTTACTTGTTTTTAGCTTTTTCATTTTTTGTTTTCCTGGGAAACATTTGGTTTTACACCAATAATTTTCTGGATTACATTGTTACCACAGTAGCTCACTGAATCAAGTTGTAGTTCAGTGCATGTTGAAAGGCAAGAGAAAATGGTAACAAACAGTACAATTAGTGAAAATTATACTTGCTTAATGTTTGTTATTTTTAAATAGCCAAGGTAATTCTTACATCAAAAGCAGACAACGTTTATCTGATCTTTAAGTTACGGAAAAATACTAGTTAACAGCATGTCAGATTAGTCGTTTTTGACATATGGTTGCAGTAAAGGGAGATTATTCAGTACTTTCAGTTGTGAAGAAATATTACAGTGATCTAGTTGAAGATGAGACAGCAGAGATCAGTGGCGTGCATAGCTCATACCAGCAATTCAACTCTCTAAGACAAACTTCAAGGCATGGGCATTCCGACAGCGGTAGTGATTGCAGTTCTTGTGGTTTAGTGTGTGTATGGCAAGGCTTGTGTCCAGACGGAAGTCTAATGTGCATTTTATTGATCTCTAAAATCTCTGTTACAGTGCTGTGATAATAGCGCTCATATCTTAGTAATTCTAGAAACGAATGAAGGAAGAGGAAAATTTTCTATTAGAACAGTTACCCTGTAATTCAAGATACAGGCCCTTTGAATGTAGCAGGTGGCTTTATGTTGGTCACTGTCTGAGGATGAAAAAGACATTTTCTAGATAAACTTTTGAGGTAGTTGCTGAATGATCTTTTCTGTAGTGAAGAGTTTTTTTGATGTCTTGGGGAATAAGAGCAAAAGAAACCCGCTGGATTAGTCCAAATCTTCTAACTTCAAATATGAATAAAAAAATTTCTGATGTTACCACAGTAGGCATGTTATTTGGCAATTGCACAGTCTGAAATTTCTGTGTGACTTCAGAAATTACATTTTCCATGTAAGTGCTTTATGAAAAATAAAGGTGGAGAACTTTTAGCAGTGCTTCCTGAGGTTGATAGAGACACACACCAGTGTCTAGATGTTATTTTTTTTCTTCTCCATGTAGTACAAAGTTCTAAATAGGTTAAAATTTCTTCTGTGTTTACCCCACACATTGTGAGCTCTGCTGAAATGAAACTTAAGCCTCTGTCAGAGGCTTTATTCAGAATGTCATTTGGGTGGTCAGCTTGCATGTCTACGAACAAAATTAACTTAATTGCAATGTTTTGGCCTTCTGAAATCTTTTACATGGAAGACAAAGCAAAAACACCTTAAACTTTTGGCTGTTTTAATGGAGGATGGAAAGAAAAGTCCTTTGCTTCTACAGAGTCTTGTATATTAGGAATTAACTTAGAAACAGCTTATAGCTGATCTAGTTGCAAAAAGTAGCTTCCGTGTATAAACCAATCAGTGGCTTTCATTCCTTTAGAATTCTGAAAAATATTGTCTTCTGCTCAACAGTTAAGGGTGTTCATTTGATAGTTGTTTTAACATGAGCATTATTAATTGCCTAACTGTTGATAATAAGCTTACTTGTCCTTGTTTGAGAACGGTACCTTTGTGTTAATAATTGTTACGTTCAATTGGGTAAAATAAAGTGAAAGATTATTTGTGGGTATTGGAAGGAGATGGAGGAACAAACCTGAGCGAATTGACAAGTGAATCTTAGCCTTTATTAAATCAATGGTTAATAGTCTTAAAAGTACTTAGTTTGACGTTTGGGCCTGAATTACTGTGAATTAAAAGATATATAATTTAACATGTTTCTTAGGCTTCCTTGGAATTTAGATGCAAGTTCTTTGGTAACTGTAAAGGAGGCGTGTCCATGGACCACCACCACAGGCAGCAGCAAAGGAGGAGAGAAACAGCTGGAGGATACAAGCAAGCGCTTCAAGTGCAACATTTCGTTTTGTTTTTCTGCTGAGTGAAGCTCACCTTTTCATCCCTTGAAGGTTAGCTGCAGAAACAGAAAGGTATTATTGTCCTAAGCGGTCTCTAATTAAGAATAGAATTTGTTCCACTCCACACAGTAAGTTTAGTAACTCAGATCTAAATTGACTCTACCAGTAGCAGAACAGGGAGTATAGTTCTAGGAATCTAATTTCGGAGTTATAGCACTGCAAATCTGAGAAGAGAAAAGGACTTTAGGAGAAAAAGTAGTAATAGTGTACTACATTAGAAGAATTTATGACTGTATTTGAAAATAATCAGAGATTATATTATAAAGCCACCTTCAGGTTATATATCCTAAGTACTTGCAGGATCAGGGCCTTTAGTTGAGAGAGATCTGATTGCCTGTATGAAGCAAAGTGAATCACTGTTGTGTAAATGATGAAATGACATTGGTTTGTCAGGGTCTGGAAAGCACTTGTGTGGGTAAGTACTTATTCTCAGATTTAAAACCAGGTTTTTTGAAATGTGCAACGTTCGTAACTCTCTGAAAGCCAATAAACGCAATGTTTTTTGTGATGAGAGCTGGAGTTACCTCCTCTGGAGTTTGTTCTGCTAAGTAACAGATATTAGTTGCTTGCACTTTTCTTCAGAAATTAACAATCTACAGTTTGTTTTTATTTGGTTCATAATTGCTAACTTTAACTATTGTTGCTGTATTGGTACTGTCACTTCTTATGTGATTCCCTAAAAGGGAAATTCTCATAATATTGATATCATTTTCATCTTTAGATGATGTTAGGAGAGTAACTAGCCAAAACAGCTGCCTTTGCTGAACTCTTCTCCTCCCCCCTCACCTTGGTATGAGAATCTGTCTCTAAAATAAATGTTTTATGAATGAGTGGTACTTAAAGTTTTGCTTTTTGGGATAAATGTGAATTCAGCATGAACACAATACCTAGCTAAAAGAGAATCTAGCTATTGGAAAGCTTTTTAAAAATATCTGCATATCCAACTAGAAGAAAATAGAGTATTTTCTTTATATGTCAGAAAATTCAATAGCAGATATTTCAACTTCACTAGAGCCCTGAGATTCTTATCAATGAGCAATGAGAGCTCTGTTTTTATTTTGAGGTTAATACAGCTACCTGCGTTGGAGCAGCTAAGCTTCAAATTGTACTGAGCATTTGAGCATTATGCTTACTTCTGTAGACCAGTTCACTGATACTTTGTGCTTCATGGAGGTGAAGCGTACAATTCTGTGGAGAGTTACTAGGAGAACCTGTGGGACTTGTGAGTAGATAATTACTGGCAGATATTGGAGGACTGCTAGTCACTGAGTACAGTAACTTATATTGTACTGGACAGTCTTTAAGTGAGATCCCCTCTCATAAGCTATCTAAGCTTATTTTAAGTACCACCAAAGCTGTGTGAGTGGCTTTACCCAAAGAAGAAGAATACAAGAAAGAACCAAATCAGAATCTGAGCTGACCCTATGAAGAATGGGTGACAAGTCATGGGACTAAAGGGTACTGTGGTGATTCAGCATGTGATACTGGGACTAGTAGGTGCTGTCTAGGTCTGAGCTACTGTCAAAACAAATAATTTCCTGGGCTCCCTGTTGCCTGTAGTTGCATATTTCTACGGTCTCCTTTACATGGGCACTGTTGCAGCTATGTACTGAACGACTGCTCTGGCTGAGGGGGAAGAAAAGTCTTGGCTCTTGCTCCCCTCTGAAATTAATTTGTTCTGAATCAATTCTGCAAACTGTTCTGGTTTTACAGCGTGAGCATGGTGCTGTTGTGTAAGTAGATCATGAATATCACTGTGTCTCTGTTCTTTTCGTCTTTGTAGAAGTTTGTTTATGTTCAGAAAAATAATTTGGTCTCTCTGGCATAGTTCACCATGTTGCAGCTGAGTAGTGGTAAATTACTATGTATGTTTACAAAAAATTACTTTGAATTTTTAAGAAGTTAATAACCACCCTCAAGCTGTTCAGCCCAGCTGTCTTGCAGAGGTTTTCTCTTTAAAGGCAAAATATTTAACAGTCCTATAAAACATGATAATGAAACAAAAAAAGCTGATTATGTCCAGTAAAGTCAAGCTGAAGAAAAAATATCAGTGGTGAAGTGACTTGTAAGATGAATGGGTATGTCTGAATGGGTAGAGTGGACAGGAAAAGATGCTCTGTGGTTCCCACAGAAAATAAAAACAACCCAAATACGTATGAAGGTACTATTTAATATTGAAAGAAGTACTATTAGTCAGGGATATGAGTTTAACTGCTGGTAACTATGGATTTAGCAGGTAAGACTAGCTCTTCTTGACTAACCTCCCCAGCAGTACCCTCACTATGGAATTTCTTCCACAGAGCTGTACTTACGGTATTGAATCTGTCTTGACTTATATGCTGCCAAGATTTATTCAAATAAAATAGCTTTTAGGAAAGTAGCTATTTCATTATGTATCGAACTATTCTTTGTGTGGGAGGTGTATTAATTGAAGAAAAGCAACAATGCTATTCTGCTGATTCACAGTTGTTAGGACAAATGTAATGATTGTTACAGTGAAGTATTTTTAAATCGTTATTATACTCTTTACTTAATGACAGGTGGACTTGATTTTATTCTTCCACTGCCTCTTTTTGGACAATTGATTAGGCCCAGTGATAGATGACATAAAATACTAAATTTAGTATATGAAAAAAATATCCAATATTCTAGACATCTCATATTAAAACCTTTCTTGCTTTTCAAATAATTACATTATATTCATGTAACTGTACAGAGACCTTATTAATCTAGGCAGTTATTTGGAAGACTGGTGTGCTGTTCCTGTGTCACTTGTGCTCTAGATATCTATGTGTATGAAAAAACATACTGGTCTTTCTTAGCAACATTCAAATTTCTGTATTATAATAAAGCTTTCTTCTACAATGATGTTTTAAGACTGCCATCTAGTGACTAAATCTTTTCAGTATGGGTTGTGATTTATAAGTTAATGGGCAATTTTATTGCATGATGGAGCAGAAAAATTACTGCATCATTGTTTTATATTAAACTGACATGGAATAGTTTAATAGAAAAAAAATAATTTTCAACCAAGTATAAGGAAAATTAATAATATAATGAGAAGATATTAATTTCAGCTGTGTAACCTTTAAAGTAGTTGTGTGTTTGAGGTGTTCATGTAGCATTTCTGTAATTGATGCTTTTTTTATGTGTTCTACTCACCTTCAGTTAGTATCTTGCCAGGCTCTAGATTAATTTTTAATACAGAAACAAATATTATTTCCCATGGCCTAAATACCCTATAGATATGTCTTCTAACAGTTACAGACAGACACGTGTGTGTGTTAGAAAACTGACTGTTGTAGATATGTGCTAAGGAGCTTATTTTTTCAGTAATATATGGTTAATGTCATGGGAGATTATTGATTTAAAAAAACAACAGCCTTGCTGTAGAACGTTTAAACAATAAAAAATTTAAAAGGAATTTTTAAAATGTTTTTTATGTTTTGTTTAATGTCATAAATATGCTAAAATTAAAAAAGAAATTAGATCACTTCCTTATCAGTGATTTGTAAGTGAAGAGACAATGTATATATGAAACCATTCTTTTCTCTCAAAGAGGGCCTACAGTCCATTTATTCAGGTGGAGTATCTTTAACAGTGCCTTATGTTAAAATCAGTTACAGCAGATAGTGGAAGGACCAGAAGAAACCCTCTTTTTTGTCCTAAATTCTGTATTTTTTATGAATGTTGTGTTCTGTTTTCTATTTCAGGAACTTCAGCTCAGGAGGAAGATGAAAGATAGTGTTGCTGAAGAACATTTGTATTTGGGGTTTTCTCATCAGTACGGAGATAATATCTTTCCTCTTCATACATCTATTTCACTGTTTTTGCTATCCTACTGTGACTGCAAATTATTCAAAGTTTTCCTAGTGCCAACTGGTGAAGATGTGGATGATCAGTTTGTGACAAAAAACCTTTTTGATGATCTTGAGGTCCATTTAATCTCCAGATGTCAGCTTCCAGTAGTTGTGCAGAGCTGCTGTTTACCTGCTGTTGTCGAGAAAGATGGCAAGTTCTGCCGAGCTGGGCTTTCTGTTGTCTTAAGGCATATAATACAGAAAACATATGAGGCAGATCCATCTAAAAAGGATCTTTTGGAACTCTTAGGTTTTAAGAAGACCTGCTTAAAAGCCTGTGCTGAAGTGAGTGCGTCTCTTTCTCTTAAACACATTAATAGGGGTTTTTATAAGCGTTTAATATTCTGAAGTAGGCTCTTAATATTGATGTAAACTAAGTTCTTTTAGTAAGAAACTTAATTTGCTTAGAAAATGAAATTTCCTCAATGAGAAGTATCTGTATTTTGGCATAAAGATGAAAATTAGTTGTTTTAAAAGGTGCTACTTTTTAACAGCACAAAAAGGACCATAAGATTAAAAAAATATACAATTGATCACAGCTTTGCTTCTCACACGGCCACCCAAATCTAACTCCAATAATAAGGAATAAAAATGTGCTATACTGGGTAACTTCGTTCTGCTATATACATATGTAAGATCTATAATTCTCCTGATGCAAAAGTAATACAGAATGAGCTTCCAGGATTATCAAAGAATGTATTTAAAGCTGGAATTTCTTTGCTTAAAGTGGACAAAAAGATACCCTGGATTTTGTTTCTCTTTCTGTACAGATAGTAATTACATACATTTATCTGACAGGTTAGCCAGTGGACCAGACTTTGTGAGATCAGCATACCTCTGGCTGTTGAAGGATTTTTGACGGCATCTCCTGAGCACTGTCAGACTGTTCCTCCTGACATTTTACAGCTTGAGAGGAAGCTTGGAGAACCTGTCCGAGTACATAATGATGACAAAATTCGAAGGCAAAAACTTCAACAACAGAAGGCAGGTGCCAAGGCTGCAGTGCCTGTGTTTGGTAAAGAAGGAACAGAGGAAGGAAAACCAGTAGAAATGCATGAACATCCAATCCCAAGTTTGGAACTCAGCATAGCTTTCTCCAAGCTGCTTGTCCAGGAAACATCGGATGCCATCAGCAGGGAGGCCCCTCACATCAGGAGAACAAAAACCTCTGATCTTCCACCTTTGGACCATGTTTTTGCAGAAGGGCTTTATTTTACCTTGGCAGATATAGTGCTTTTGCCATGCATCCATCAGTTCTTGGTAAGATGACAAGTTCTGCAAAAGCTAAGTAGTGTGTATGGTTTTTTTTTGTTTGTTTGTTTGGTTTTTTTTTGTTTTTTTTTTTAGGAACTGCGAAGTTGTAAACTGTGTTAATTTAAAATATATTGTGGCATTTGCAATGTGACCTTAACTTAAAACGGAAGATTCGACTTTGTTTTTGTACAAACAAATCCAAGAGATTGGTGAGATTAATAAATTCCTTTTATATACGTAGCATACCAATACTTAGTAAATACTGCTAAGTCTTAAAACATTATACTGAAATATTTTGGCATCAAGTTGCCCAGAAAATTCCTCCATGGAAATACTTAAAATGGGCTCTGTAAGTACATTTTAATATGCATAAAACAAAAGTAGGTAAGCGTGAACTTTTTTTTTTTTTGCTTGAATTTCGTGTACTATACTTATGATTATGATTTGATAGCTATTTACTAAAGTTCTTTAAAAGATTCCAAATCTTTTGAGACTTGGAATTTTGATTCCATCATAAATTGCAAATTTTAAAAGGAGGGAGGGTTGAGAATGGTACCACAATTTTAAAATAGCAGAAGGGATGTTCCCCTTGAGAGATTTAAAACAGACACTTAAAGTCTTGTATTCTCTATGTAGAATTTTCTATGCATATTGTAGTATGTATAGAAAAAAAGTAGGTAAGCACAAGCCTGTTTTAATTTTGGTTTCAGTGTGCAGGAAACAAGGCCAAATGAATTCCAGTCCAGTTTGTTGTACCTGTATTACCTGGGTATTACCTGAATTGAAAATCTTTTCAGCAAAGACTTGAAACTTTATGTAACTTTATCTTGACATGGACCAATGTGCCTAAAAGAGATCAAGTACATTCTAAGAAAGTGAGAATGGCTTTTAGGGAAGCAGTGAATGGAGAGAGATTCAGGGACTACGGTGGCTTTTTAGAGGAATAAATCCTGTACTTTCCTTACACATACTAGACTTCATGAAGAAGTACTTGGGTATTGACTCAGGAAAGACTTCTACAAGCCTGTTTGTTTATGCTACTGGTATGTTATTTTTGAGATTCTCCTGAGATTTTGTTTGTGTCTGCAACTATTTTTTTAAAAAATATGGTGTGCTGTGACTTCTGATTTGCTTGTTTCCCTTCATAATAGGTTAATTATTTCAAATTTCTACTGTTATTTTCTTCTAGTTCCTAGGTGAACTTTCTTAGGGAGGAGACATAGGTTGGTTTCAATTGTCTTCATCTTCTTCTTTTTCCTTCACATCAAGAGCTTTTTGAAGCATAATGAGGGAAAACAGTGTATACTAGCAAAGTAATATGGATGCTGTATATAGTGGGTATATGCAAAATTTAATTCTGAGTGTAGGGCTGGTTTGCGTTTTGTGAGAGATCTCAGAAGGTCTTGTCTGTATATGGAGGAATTTGAAAGCTTCAAAGAGTTTTGCCAAGATAAAGCAAGAAAAAGCACTGACACAGCTGGTGGTCAGTGCCACACACTGAATGTGGAAAACTGGGGAATAAATCTTTGCTCCCTGACATGGAATGTCATTATAGAAGCACTGTCGCAACTGGCAAAGCTGGTTTTAGAGGTTCCTGCACTCCAGGATGCCATTTGCCAGGCTATTGGTGTGTTAACTCGGCTGGAATTTGAATCAGTAAAACATTCATGTCTCTGTACCTTTTGATCAATGATCTGTTAAAAACTCATTTCACCCCTCTTGTAGGGGAAAAACTTCCTGGTTATTGAATTTTTTGTGGTGGATCTCTCACATTATACAACATTTATCTGGGCCCGAGAAGAAGATTTCATGTGTGTGTGTTGGTGGTTGTTTTTTTATAGCACTTAGCTAGTAAACAGATTCTGTTGTACAAATATCTGAATGTTTGGATTAGGAAAATATATCAAAATATGTTTTGAACCCAATAAGGCCATGCAATTTGATTTTTATTTAACTCCTCTGGCCCTCCTTTCTTCCTCTACCCTTTCATCACTTCTGGAAAGAGGTAGAACTCAGTAGTGACAAGTGAGTTGAGCTCAGCTTTGAAACCAGTTTTACAGAGGGAAAAACTTCTGTGACAGGACCATGTGAGAATCTTACTCGGCACAATCTGTGTACTTAGTTTTATGAGGATGTATACACAGAAAAGAAGGAAACTGGTATTTCTGCAGTTACTTTATGAGATTGATAGCTAAGGTGGTGTCTTTTGCTGGGAAAAACTGAATGAAGTTGGTGTTTGCATCTTGATTTTGCAATTTGTTTTACCAATTTTGCCTTACGGTGTTTGAAAACAAATGGAATTCTGGAGAAGATACTGTCACTCAAATTCAGATAAACAATCTCTAAAATCAAGGTAATTACTAGCAAACATTTATATGTGACAAATGTTCAATTTATAACTTATTTAACCTAAGATCATCACCCTCAGTGATGATGATAGCAGTATGGGAGTCCAGAAATGGGTTAATGTAGCTACCTTTGAATTAGGATGATGAGTTGTTTTATAGAAATGGTTATGAATTCGTCTCTGCTTTCTTTGTTTGTTTTGAAAATCACATAAATGAGGATTAACACCAACTTCTGTATGAATGATGCTAAACAATAGTAGTAAGGCAAGATGCTTTCCTGCTGTTTTAAAAACTTTAATGTATTTCAGTCTCCTTTATTTTTCCAAGGCCTTCTTAAATAAGATGACCAAAACTTTTTACAGTAATGTTTGATTTACTGGTGATAGGCTTAAGAAGATTCTTACGTCAGATGCTTAACTGATTTCAGCAATCCAGCTGAAATAATTCTGTGGATGTACTGTGAGTGGCTGATAATGCTGTATTTATTTGCTTGTCATGTGTGACCCTTGAGCCTTGGTGGTCTGCAGCTTATGAATTTTATGTTGTATAATACATTTATTTTAGCTCACACCAAGGATTGTCATTTTTACGTAAATTAAAAGAACTCTGGAAAAATGTTGATTTATTTTTGTTCTCTGGTGAATGATTGTTTTCTAAGCGATTATTCCTTGATTCCTATAGTTGTCATTAAAGTTGAATAACTTGCATCTGAAAGCTTCTTGTAGGCAGTGGGTTGAAACTGCTCTTGCTGATGGAAGTGCCAAAGTTTAAATCTGTACTAAAATGTTACTTTTCACATACATAACTAGTTTTCCTTGATTGTGTTTAAAATATCATTATAGTTGCACTTCCACTTTGCTTTAAGGGTATGAATAATAATGAAGTCTTCAATGCGTATGTGTCTGGAAAGTATCATACAGTAAATACGAGGAGACATGACTAGCTGACTGTAATTATAATTACCAAAAGTAAGATAATGAAGAGTTGTTTTTCATTACCTCGTTTCATTTCTGTTATCTTTCTGAGGTTAGCTTTGCTACACTTTCTATTCGTTGTAACTCTTTAAAATTAATAGAAGAGTAACCAAAGCTCCATTCTCCATCTGGGAGAAACCACTAGTGACTTTGAAAATACAATTTAGAACACTTGTTATCAATTGTAACAGTACCTCTTAGAATTGCTTCCCAAAAGACTTCTTCCTTAACTGAAGTAATATATTTCTGCCTATGTTACTATTAGGATATTGAATTAGATACTGAAATTACAGAGTTCATCCTCCTTTTGCTCCTTTGGCTATTACTAATTACTTATGATTACCCTAACAACATTATAAACACAGTGTGAAAGAAAGCTGCTTGAAATTCTGTGTCATTTCAAGTGTTCTTTACCAGTTTCTATTTCCATACTGAGGACGATACGTAGCGGAGTACTGTTTTTGCATGTCCTTTTCTGCCTTTTCCTGTAATCACAATTTCTATTGAAGACAACTTCATCTCACCATCATATGTACTTAATTCAGAAAAGAAGTACACTTGCTACCACTTTTATATAAAAATATGAAGTTAAGGTTGTTAAAAAGTTGGAGTAAATAAATTATTTTAAAAAATGTTTTTGATTCAGTACAAGGTAAAAAAAAGTCACAAAAGCGCAGATGTATTGCAAAGACTTCAGTAAAGACCAGGGACAATGTATGCCCGTGCTTGTTTTGCTGCTACCATGTAGTCAAAGATATTTCAGGTTGGCAGTTGCTGGCAAAACAGCTGGACGAGCTCTTAAGGGCTTCAGAGTGCATGTGGGAAAGAAGAGCATTTGGGTACCATAATGTCTTGCTGGGGTTCAGTATTTATGGCAAATTACAGGGTTTTGGGGTGATTATTTTTTTCCTGATTACCTACCAAAATGAATGCCTTGTTAGGAAGTAGCAGATAATGAAGAATATTATTTAAGTGGTTTTTTTCCTGTTACTGGTGGAAATTATGATTGAAATTGGTCATGCAAACCTTTTAATCCTATGAAGCACATGGGGAGTCTAAATGGCCAAGTGGCAATTCCACCTGCAGACCTGAGCTCTTGACTTGCTACCTTTTTGCATTCCCATCATGCTGAGTAAGCGTGCTTGACTTAGAGCTGAGCTTAATTCTGCAGTTCATACCTTCTTGTGGCTTGTAGAAAGAAAATTATACCAGCAAGTAACCTTTCCATTTTATTTTCCTAGGTTTCCAGCAAAAAACAAGGCAAAAATCTGGTCCATTTACCTCTGATATCCAGCTGGTATCAAAGAGTTCAAGAAGTACCTGGAATAAAGAAAGCTGCTGGCAAATGCCATATGGAGCTTCTCCAGCTTCCAGAGTTGACGTCTGCTCCAGAGGAACAGCTGCAAGACTTCTCTTCAATTCCTGATGAATTAGAAGAGGAGAATGAAGACAGTCATTTTACAGGTGGTCCAAGACCAACTATGACTAAGTTAATGGTAATTTAAGCTTTCTAGTGAGTTATTTTTAATAGTAATATTCTACTTGATTTGGAATAGGTGAAATATATTAGAATTACAGAAACTGACAGCGTTGAACAGTTTAATGCCTTTTGCCCATCTTATGTCTGAAACACATTGACTTAAAAGTGATTTTACTTTTTTCTTCTGTTCTGATACTTGATTAATTCAGGAACTGAGCAAAGACAGGACTGCTGGAAGTGCTGTCAATAATTATGAATAATCAAAGTAACTTGTTGTTTGAATTACAATATTGTATTCCTCTTTTAAACATATTTAAAGGATGACAAAAAATGTTGCTTTTATATTTGGCTTCATTATTCCGTTGTTTCTGTTGGTTTTTTTGTGGTTTGATTAGACCTTCAAGCATCTGGGAACCCTAATGAGTTTTGTTAAAGAAAACTCTCCATCATGTTCCATAACCCTCAATATTTTTTTGCATGGAGGCTGATAGCATTTCTTAAAGAAAATTAACAGGACTTTCTTGTGAAGATGAGAGAAATGCATATTTTGAATCCCATATAATGTAGTGCCAGCCGCCTGTTTAATTTCAGTTTGATCTGATGCCATTCAGTTCATTGGGAATTTTGGTATCAAGCAAGTGGGTACAGGATCAAGGTCTCTTGNTCCAGGGATGGTGCCTCAACCACCTCCCTGGGCAGCCTATTCCAATACTTGACAACCTTTTCAGTAAAGAAATATTTTTGTTGTTTTTTTTCCCTCTCACATAGGAAAATGGTATTGAAGCAAAATTTTCTCCTCATCCATGCCCCAGCTGGACCCTAGACTGGACCAATCTACCATCTGCAGTCAGTCCTGGAGAAGGTAAGGAGTTTTATATATGTGTGTATGTATTTAATAGTACCTTCTTCTGTTGAAGCTACTTGATTGTTTCATTGGAAAATATGTCACTTTTCAGTATATTTCACAGCACTGTAAAACAGATAAGCACATTTAAATCTGTTTTAAAATTCAGTTTGGGGCGTGTGGTGAGATGACATTCCTCAGGTTGTCAACAGCAGATGGCCAAACTGAGAATAAAAGCCTGACCTTGATTCCTGAACCATGTTTTTTCTCATATTGTTTCCTGCTTTCTTGAACTTTTCTTCATGTCTAGAACAGTAAATTCTGACTACATGATAGTAATATAATCAGCATGAATGCTGCACGTGGACTGTATCTCCCGAAGCAGCAATAGCTGATTTTATTTTGATGAAAATAATATTCATTAGCAAAGTTTGGTTGCTACATAGGAGTGAATTTTCCCTTTTGTGGCAGTGTTCCCTGCCTTATAGGGATTGTTTGCTTTGCTGGATTATAGGGCAGACCTTTGCCTGATAGCCATAATTCTATACAGAAAAAAATTATTTATCGCAATATTTGTTTTAATCAGTGTTGTGATTTCCACCACACAATAGAATTTACTCAAAAAGGTCTTATATATACTGCCAGAGAGTAAGAAACTCGTGGATGGTAACTCCTTTTTACAGGAAAGAAAAAGGTTTGTGTTCTTTTGTGGAAATAAGATAATTCAGATGCTTGAGTCAGCGCAGCCTCAGTGGCATAGAAATTCTGGTTTAAAGAATACAGAAATATGTTTGAAATGTATAGATGCTCTTCATTGACCAATACGTGAAATTTCTCACAAAAGATGTTAGGAAACACTTAGGAACTACAGGCACTTAAAAGTACTGGGCTTTTTTGGTGGGGGAGGGTAGTGGTATTTATTGGTTTTAAATATCTAACTGTGTGAATACAAGCATGTATTCCCATTTACAATATACAGGCTATAAAAATAAGATCAAATTTGAAGTTGGTTTCTTCTGGTTTGGATTTGCGTTTAGTTCACAAAGCCATGACAAAACCCCCCATAGTTTGTTGAAATAAGAATGCTGAAAGGAAGTAGTGTGCTACTGCCAATTAAAGATGAGATCTGGAAAAGAGGAGACTATATTGACTTAGATGTGTGACCGACAAAGGAATAGGGTGTCTTTTCTGTGGTTTCACAATTCATATTAGGCAGCAATAGGAAAGATTTTTTATCCTTTTTGGAACTGCAGTAAGCCCTGGGGTTTTTGCTTGTGTTCCTGGTCCTGTGTCTGTGTGAAACTGTTCCTTGTCTTCAGGTTAATTTCCTATTAGCTGCAAAGACTCTGTAGATATCAAGATCAGTCTGGTTAAGATTAGAGGTGCTTGCTTTAGTCTCACCCAAAGAACATTAAGGGAAGGGGGAAAGGGTGTGTATGTGTGGGTAGAGAGTGGTAATCCTTGTCACTGCTTTATTATTCTGATGCTATATGGTGATGTAAGTCTTTGGTAGTGTCGTATTTTCATCAGGTATTGCATTCAGTGTGAAACAAAAAAAGGGAGAAACATAACATTTTTTAACAGGAATATCCCTTTAAAACAGTTTTTTATTTATTTAAGATTTTTACCTAACTGTGAAACTCGAGAAATAATTGACCCATAGTCTCATAAACCCTTATATCTTTTCTGATGAGTTAAAATACTTGCTAAGCAGAAGGTACTTAGAAGAAAAGTGCTGTATTTGTATCTCATTCTGAAATTAGGAGCTAGACTGACAGAGTGTGCATGTGATGATATTTACTTACAAAGGTAGTGGTTTGCTGCGAACAAATTTGTATTATTCTTTCACTTTTCTGTGAAACTGGTCACAGAATGAGCATAGCAAGTACTAAACTATATTCTGTAGGCTTGTGAGTAATGCCCTCTTCCTCATAAAAATCTTTTTCTTGAATGAAGGGATTGTAGTAGGTCAGAAAAGAACTTCTCAGCTGAAACATGACTTACTGTCAGGCGAGTGTGGAAAGATAACTATAATAAAATCTAGGAGTGCATGTGTGATATGAGATAGAGGATCTAGCTGCAGAATCTGTGAAGAGGGAGTTAGTTTAAAAAAGTAGGCAAATAAATAAAGTTAGATGAAAATAAATGAAAGCATTTTACATGTGCAGCTTGGTCTTACCTGTCTTAGTGGAAGACAGGTTGCCCTTTAACTTTGTAGTTGGTCCTATTTTGTAGGGTCAACTTTTCCTGAACAAGTGCATTTTAATGGATTCTGTATATAAACACAACTCCCAGTGAAGCATGTCAAGTATTTTATATGCTTTGTTATTCGTAGGGAGAAATTGATTTCTAGTATTGAATTGATTGGGACAAGTGTTTAACTTGAGGAGGTGAAATTTTCCATGTACGAATAAAAAAGAGCCAGCATGGAAAAAGGAAAGGCCTTTCACATCTTCTTGTTTCATTTATGCTTGCTTTGTGAGCAGTGGCAGGTTGATGACCAGATTAAATGACTGTATAGACTGTCACAGAAAGGTTCGCCTGAATACAATGACACCCTGATTGATACTTTCCCCTTGTTTGCATTCAAGTCTTCAGACTTTTGAGAAAGTTGCTAGATTTTTGGAATGCTTAGTTTTTAAAATGAGACAAAATTTGGAAAGCCCAGCGTCTACTGTTCAGTGATAACAAGGCTGTCCCTTTAAACAGTTGTAAGAAGAGATTTGTTACCTTGATTTATAAGCTACAGAATAATTCATAATATACTGTAAATGTTGGGGGGGAAGGGAGGGAGTTGAGGGAGGAGAGAGGAAAGAGAAGCAGAATTCAGGAAATAAAGGTATATAATATTTAAAAGTTTGCTTTTATATTGTCTTCTTTTCCTAAATAATTTATTTGAGCTGAGAACTTGGATCTTCGGTGCTTTTTGGTTTTTTTGAGAGACCTGCTTTTATTAATAGGAGTATTTTAATACATGCATGAATATAAATCTTCCTAAAGGTGTCATATTCAGTTATTTATGTACATATATGTACAAAATGTTCACATTAGAAATGGGGACCTTGTCTGATTTACAGAAAGAATAGTGATAGGAGGATGAAGCAATTCATACTGTGCAACCTTTCTTTATGTTTCATAGTGCTGATAATTTTTTCCCCAAAGGAAATGCTACTTTTGGGGGATTTAAGGATTGGGATATTGTTTTATTTGGTAAAAACATAAATGAAACTGCTTTAACCTAGTTTCTGATAACTGATTATCTCAAATAATTTTAAGTATGGTAAAAAATTACGAGTAAATCTAGAATGTGGCTTTGGGAATTGATGTGACAATATGTATGGCCAGATGAAGAATAGAAAATTATCTTAAAATTGATTTAAACAAATTGCTTATGAATAGAAGACGTGCCACTGAAACCCCAAGACAGTGAAATTTGTTTCAGTGCAGAAGGAGGATCTTTGTGTTCCACAATTGTCACATAGAGCTAATGCTCACATTTTCTTCATGGCATTAATTATTTGCAAACCAGGTTTTGTTTTTAACCTACTATCCAACATAACCGAGTTACTGTAAGAGAAATAATTTTTTCTGGCAGAAAGAAAAATGAATTATGGATATTTGGCTGACACTTTGTTGCACTGGTATTATTAGAATATCTTAGGAAAGCAGGAGCATTTTCCTTCATTGCCAAAAATAAATCTGCTAAGTAAAAATTCACTGGGATGTGGACCTCAAAAATATTTTTATAGTTGGACAACCATTGATGTTGAAAATCTCAGTTGCATAGATTATTCCAGAGCAATCTGGTTTGACCTCTGGGGTCAGGTGTCAAGGACTGAGTTCATTCATCTTAAGTGCTTTGCACATACTTAGTACTGTATCAGTAACTTGCTGCTCTGCATACCCTGCCTCCTCACCTGCTCTCCTTTCCTTCTCTGTCCATAGCACTAATTTTGATAGGACATTTTGTAACAAACTTGCATTAAGCTTTGAGAAAGTATTTGTAAATAAAGTACAGAGAAGAATTTATTTTAATAGTTTATTTCCTCATCTGCTTTCTGTGAGACATTGATGAGCTATGATGAGATTCTTGATTTGATTCATCAAACATTGAAAATGTTTGCTTCTAACTGAGCTCCCTGCATTTTGGACATAATGTTGATTTCTTTGGCTTTACCCTTAAACCAAACGACTATCAACCATTATCTTAACTTCACGCGGTTAGTCATTACTGGTGTTTCAATGGTTGCTGAATTTTTTAATTTTTTTTTTAATAACACTAAAGGAAAACAGCGTTAAATGATGTCTTTATCTTTTACCCAGTTTAAAAGTTTGTGACTTAGGGTCCATATTAAAATTGTTTGTAATTGCACACAGAACTGACTAACATAATAATTGTGGAATAAATGCTTTGTTAGATGCAGAGTTATTTAATTTGAAATTGTCATCAAGATTGATACAGTATATCCAAGTTGCTGCTTAGATTATTTTGTGAAGATAGCTCACAATTAGTTTATTTTGTTCTGCTTTTTGTGGTAATTCTTCTGGAATATTTGCAACTTGAGAGGTGCCTTCTGAGATGAGAATACATGATGCGTAAAAATCAAAGCTGTTTTAGGGAATCGGATATTTTATTAAAATTTCTGCTAATCAAGACATGCAAAATATGTGTTTTACTTTAAATGTTAAAAGCAACAGTGTTTCTAAAATGAGATCCAGGCAGTCATTTATTCTATAAAACAAAAAGAGCTAAAAGAAACACTTTAAAGCTCTCTATTTCCCTTCCAAGCCTGTCAGAACTTTTTGAAAGGCTTTGAAGATTCTTTTTTTAAATAGTTTTGTAGCCTATTTCAGTATCTCCAGCATCCTGAAGCAGGAACTCATCCTTCTTCAACTGATTTTTCCATATCAGACAGCTCTTTGCCTGCAAGCCACATGGGTAACAATCCAAGGGAAACTCAACTGAAGCTGCTTCTCATTAACCTCTCCTTAAAGTTATAGTTTTGCTGCACTCATTTAAATAAGTTTAAACCACATTTATGAATGTATTGTATTTTGCAGTTCAAGATCTGGAAAACCTGCAATGGCAATGGAGCCAGGTTGTCTCATATTCTTAATAAGTACGGAAGAAGTAAATAATTTTCAGTAACAAACAGAAAGGGAAATTCTTATGACTTGAAACTAGGCAACATTGCAATTTGAGGTGATAAATGTCAGAAAATGCAAGCTTATTCCTGCAATTTTACTTTTCTTTTTTTGTGGCTTATCTTAAAAAGAGGATTCTTGAGACACTTTTGATTTCATATGTAACTTTTTTGATCTTTGCATCGTTGGCCTGAGGATAATTTTGATGGGAGCTTGAGTACAATTGCTAATTTTTAGACAAAAAATATATAGCTAAAGTAATGAATTATGTGTGCCACCAAACCAGGTAATTTGTCCGTGGCAACATACGCTGTTCACAATGTTACTCTGCTCTGTGTCCATTTTTCTTCTGTGATTATCTCGGTTACCAACTAAACAGGGCAAAGGAATGTATTATATCTTTAGTATGCTTATATGGTAAAAGGAGGCAAAGCTATTATGACTAAGTTAAATTAGTATGAATTAATGATTCTTAGTTTTTACTAAGTGATTAAGTTTTGAAAACAGAAGGTTTGTGTGCCTCGTGAAAACAAGACATTTGAATTATGAGGGATAAAAGTTCAGTACATTTATGTTTGCTTGATGTCTGTTGCATTTTATGAAGTGATGTTTTGATCTAAATTACATGCTTAGCTGCTGAAATATTAAAAATGTGCAAAGAAAAAGCAGCATTTGCTAATGTATCTTATTGTTTTAGTGCCTCTCTTTGTGGAATAAGTGTAAACCCTCAGAGAATTACTGAAGCCTTAGCCCTTTGTATTGAATATCCCCTATAACAGGAGTCCAGTTTTTCAGGAGGTTTAACCCCTAGAGGTATGGTTTTACAATTCACACGTCCATGTTAATTGTGATTTTTTTTTAGGTTTCTGAGAGATTTGCTTTATAGAATACAGTATATAAAGTTCAGTGGAGGCTTTTTTGTAGTCCTGTCATGGTTTGTGTTTGTTTATGGAAAGTATCTAAAGAATTAAAATGAAATGCTGCAGTTTGCCAGTTGAAATGTTTTTAGGGCTTTATGATTTGGGAACTGAAAGCAATGATTTGGTTTTAGAAATTCACAGTACTGACAGTTAAATTAAAGCATGTTCTTGATTAATTAAAGTGAACTTTCACAAAGTCTGCATTTGTCAGTCACTGCCTGAGCTGGCTATGTGTAGATAGAATTTGAGTGTGATCTGCCCTAGATAGAAAAAGTAGTTTTATGCATTAGACTATGGGGTTTTTGCCTGTTGTCTCTGAAGTTCTCACACATACAGAGAGACATAAAACCCCAAAACATTAACTCATAGATCACTAGCAGATTTTTTTTTTTTTAGCAGGACTGTTTAATTAATTTTCCATGTCTTCCTCAGAAATTGCTCCTCAGAAATGTTAAATAGCCTACTCAGTAACTCTGGCCTTTGTTAAAATATTTGTTCTTTCTTCTGATATCACTGTGGTAGAGTTTGCTTGTTTCTTTGCCCATTTTATATTTCTGTGTTCCTTGTTTGTGGGATAGCAGAGCTCCAAAGTTATAGTATTTTTCTCTCAAGCCAGGGGTGTAGAGAAGTTTCTGCGAAGTACTCCATAGCATGGAGGTGTGGGATATTCTTTACAGATTACTGTGGAGGAAAGAAAGATTGATGATCCATTCTAGCAATTTTGGTTTGGGAAAATGTCCAGCAAAATTCCAGGGCAGATTATTAATGTGATCCAAAAAAGCATTTTCTTCTAAATGTGGCTTGAAATCATCAAGAGGGGTATTTTTTGGGAAACCATAATGTATGGAAATTTATCTACTTTAATGGTCGGTAAGGTGTACTTAAAAGTAGGGCTGTGGTACAAAGTGCCACTTCATAGAGAAGGCAGAGGTGACACATTCCTTCTCCTTTTTTTGCCTGGAAACCACATAGGAGAAAGTGTTAACAGCTGTCTTTTCCAGTCTTGTTTATGTTGTTGCCATTTCATAATAGCTGATTCTGTGTATGCCATCCAGTCTGAGTTACAGATGCTGACCATTCATGCACTGCTGGCCCTCAGAAGGTCCTTAGGGCAGCTGATTAACTAGTTGTTAAAAATTCTCCAACTCAGAACTTCAGTGGAAATGTGAACAGGTAATGAGGTGAAGGAATGCTGGCTTTTTTGTTCATCTTCCATTTATTTTCTCTTGCTTCCCTCTGAGTAGATCAAAATAGGTTTTACTTCTGCCACTATGAGGAAGAACTAAATGCCTGTTTCAGGACATTGGCACTAGATGTGAACTTTCCTACACAGCGTATATGGTGTTCAAACTTGGAGCAAATTCGTTTTTATGCCTTGTCCAGTGTTGAATCTATATCTACCTGATTTTCAGCAGGCTTTTGTAATAATGTACCTGTTTTTGGAATATGAATGCCTTTAAAAACCTTTGGATGCCATCTAAAAACTTGTAAGGATGCGCAAAGAAATACCCTTCTGTTTCCAGATAAGCAAGTGAAAATACTGCTTTTACGTCATTGGGGTGAATATTTCCCTTTTTGAAAGATCTGTTTTAACTTTCTAAATTTTTAAGAAATATTGTAGCAATGAATTCCATATGCACTAGCATATTTTTATTAATTACAAAGATTTAGGAGGAGTAAATGCATTTGTCTCCAAAGGTATTTCTATCTTTAAAATGTCTCCACTGCTTATTTGAAGATTGTTCTGGAAGTATTCTCATTCGACTTAAATCCCAGCTCCATCAATGGCCGGGTGTAACCACTGTACAGCTTGTGTCCTGTACCTGTTTCGTCTCTCATCCATTTGCCATACCTGAGAGCATGGGGATTCATAGTTCAGATACCTATGTAGCATAATTGACACAAGGATTTTTTTTATAGCTAAGGTTTTTTCCCTTACTTTGCAGCATTTTTATAGGTCAACTACTTTGTTATTTTCTACATGTTGTAACTGAGGGACAGCTGAGTTTTAAATTTATCAGCTCAACTGTTAAGTGAGCATAACTGATCTCTGTATTTCTGCTACGAAGCCTAAGCAGTCCTTTCAAGCAGAAGCATCAGGAGACTTTTGTTACCTCTGCGACAATATTTTGGCTTTTTTACTTTCAAGAAAGTGTAGTGTTGAGCTGTGCAATCTGTCGTGCAAGACAAAAGTGTGAACTAGTTGAGCGGAATCAGAATTTTTCTTCGCTGTTTTGCTTATGTGCTAGTGGGTATGTGTGATTTTTGGAGCTTAAAATTTTGACGAGCCACAGGAGGGCAGCAAAATCTGTTTGGATAAGAAACTGCCTGGATGGATGGAGTTGTGTGCTGCGACTAAGGAGTTGCCCAAGAGAAAGGTGCTTTTTTATGTGGCAATTCTCAGTACAGTGACCTCTAATGCTAAAATTTGGGACCACCTGTTGCAAAAAGCAGTTGAAAACATTTTTTTCCCTTCGAATTAGAGTTGATGGTTTAACAGTTGATATATTCATTGTGTTGAAGTAGGACCTAAAAGCGATAATAGCAGAGTCTGTTGTGATGGGTGCTGTATAAACACATAGCAGAGTAATGCTTTCAGCCTTGACTGTTTTCAGGTCTAAGAAAAAAGGTAGCAGCTGAGCAGAGAGTGATGGAAGGAGAAGGCTGAAATTCTGCTGGTTTTATATCTTTTGGGACAAAGAAGAATGCTGGGAAGATATTTGTAAGAGAATGAAGAGTTCAATGGAAATTTCTGGAATTTTTTTCCTGGCACGTGTAACAACATGAGAAGAATTGTGCAAGTGATTTAAAATTATTTTTTTAAGTGACCAGTAAATGCTGCCATAGTTAAAGGACCAACATTTTAGTAATTAAAAAAGATGTTAACATTGAAGGCTAGGTTATGGCTGGAATTCAGAGGAAAAAAGAATAACTTAGTTGATATAGTAGAAGAAAAAAATAGATGAAAGAATGTAAAGAGGTGAATTTCAAGCAACTAACCAGTAATTTTTTTAATTTTATTTTTTATTTTTAGCAACACTGAGCTCAGGAGAATATGTGACCTCCTTCATTAGGAGAGGAGAGCAGTAGTCAGAATGTAAAAGAGCTGTCTAGCCTGTGCAAATGTTTGAAAGTGTTCCCCAGAAACAAGTCAAAAAAGACTGTCTCTCTTAATTGAACCTCTCTCAACTTCTCTTCCTGGTGCAATCTTGCTTCCAAAAAAGGAAATGTAGGCACTGAGGAATTACAGAGAAGTTAGGATTAGAAAATTAATTAAACAGGAGAAGGAAAGTACAATTTCTGTGCTTGGGCACAGAAAATACAGCAGCCCAGAGAATGACTGAAACTAGGCCTGAGTATGTCTCTTCTTCTTTCTTTGGTAACAAAATACTGCAAACACATCAGAAGAATTTATATAGTGTTCTTGCTAAATTTTATGGGCATTCACTCATTTTATTGTAAAGAGAGGTTCTTTAAAAACCTTATTTGTTATTGATTTGGGAGTGAAGAAGGAGAGGATTTCCTGGAAGTTGAAATATTTCATAGGTGATGTACGTTTTTGTGTGGTTTTTTTTTTTTGTAATTTTCTTTGGAGAACCCATTATATTATTTATAGATTATTTATGAAAAGTAATTCGACCTGTGTTTTTAGTTCTCAGTTTCTTATTTTACTGGATTACTGAAATGCTATGCATCTCTTTTACTTAGTATTTAATATCTGTAAGGAGTTATTTCTAAAACTTTTAGTTGTTTCCAGAGTTTGTGATTGCCTAGATTTTAGGTCAACTCATAAATCATAGAATCATAGAATGGTTAGGGTTGGAAGGGACCTTAGAGATCATCAAGTTCCAACCCCCCTGCCATGGGCAGGGACACCTCTCCCTAGAGCAGGTTGCTCAAAGCCCCATCCAACCTGGCCTTAAACACTTCCAGGGATGGGGCATCAACAACTTCCCTGGGCAACCTGTTCCAGTGCCTCACCACCCTCACAGGGATGATCATAAAATGATCATAATAAATAAAATGGAGGTTTATTTTGTGATTATTGCACTAGATAGTCTCCTTCAGAAGTGTAGGCAAACGTGTTTTGAACAACCTTACTTTGCAGTGTCAGAGTTTTGTAAGTTGGGAGTTACACCTGCCTTGCTATAATGTGAAAAGCGTACCTCTGAGGTACTGTCAAGTTTTGTGTGACATTAGTGGATTTTAGTAAGCTCTTTTATTGACATAAGGAGTTTATGAATGAGAATGTATTTCACTGAGGCAGTACAATTGTATATAAACAGTTTGAAACTTAATGTTTCTATATTTCTGCTAGAAACACAGGTGTTTTGTGTACTCTTAAAAGTAAACATTATGTAAGTTAGCTGTGCATACCTTCTTTTTCTACCCTCCAGTCTTTGTCTGTTGCAGAATTCAGGTAAAATTTTGTTTCCAATCAATAAATCATTTGTGACAAAATATGAGGTAAGGAGGAATTTTTCTATCCAGTTGAAGTTACTTATGGTTTCTACCTGCAATTCCACTGTTTTTAGAGTTCCGTGTTAAGAACCATGGATGTATTCCTTGATTTGGATACAATTCCACATTGGATAAGGTCAAGAGTTTCATTTTAGCTCTTCCTGAAAGGGAATTTTTAGGCCAGAGTTGTGAAGTTCTAGTAATCAATTTCAAGGAAGACAGTATTGCTGTGTTTAAGAATAAAAATCCTCCAAGCCTAATAGTGTTAAAAAAAAATAAAAAAGAGAAAAATTATATTGTTATGAGTGGTTCATATTCTGTTCTGAGTAGTCTGTTACTTTCAAAGCTTTTAATTGCATGAAGGAAAGGCCAGTTTGTTTAGTGTTTTAGTGAAGGTGGTATTAATTATTTTGTTCTTGAAATGCATCTTCTCCAGATGGCCTGGAATAGCTTCTGAAAAGTTAGGTTTTGCCGCATGTCTCATGTCAAATTTCTGGCATCTTACCATGGTGATATCAAAAGGAATTCACATCCTTTAAAAACTTTTAAAGTGTTGAAGAGCAAAGGCAAGTAGGAAATTCAGCTGTTCTTGGAATGATCTTGTAAGTGTAGAAGAAATGGAGAATAATCCCAATATTAAAATCGGTGAAATCTAATCTGAAGCAATAAAATTTCTCCCATGTTACTGTGGAACATTAATCTAAAAATCCAGAGATAACAGAGGGAGATGTGACACTTTTATTTCAGATTGTGCCGAGTTGTTGCTTTAAAACTTTTGTATATCTGCCACTGAGTTGTTGGACTTTGTGTTGACGTTTAAATCGCTTGTGTAAGTGTTACAAGGAGACCAGTTAAGATAGTATTCATTTAATCATTCCATCAGTACACTCTACCTGAAATTTTCTAATTTGTGTGATAAGTGAAGTGCTATTTCAATGTGCTTAAATGCTTTTGAATATCTCATTTGGAGATCTTTCCTGTGTTCCTACATTTTTAGGGACAATATATAAGAAACAGAACAACTTTCTCCCCACCAAAGACTAAGATACCTCTTAACAGCATAAACCGTTTTGAGTGCTTCCATGAAGACATGCTAAACTGGACCAAGTTCTTAGCTTTTGGTTGCATTGCATGTTTTCTGCAGTCCTTCCTTTGTTAGGAAGAGCACACTGGAAAAAATAAAGATGTGCACTTAAATGTCTCCGTTTTATACAAACACTCCTTGCTGTCCTTGATTTTGAACCTGATGTTTTGAAGTCTGCACTGCAAGCTAGCTGGAGTTGTAAGTGGTTCCAGGCTGTGTATGAGATGTTCAAGACTGCATATGGAAACTGGCTTCCTTTCCCTGTCCTTCATCAGTTGTAGGCATCGGGAAATACTGGTATATGTCATGGATTTTCATGAGGTAGCATCTCATGAGGCATCCTAGATGTTTCAGTGCAAGTTCAGTGGGACCTAACTAGCCAGTATCTTTAGGAAAGAACACGGTGCTGTTACTTGCAGCATTGACAGGCTTACTTGGTGCAGGAAATAGGACAATTTGTAGATAAAATACCTTGAATCATGCCATATATTTCTGTTGTGGTTTATAGTAATGTAGTGTATGTTTTGCTTGAAATTTTATTTATCTGTCTATGTAATTCTTCTGGGTTTGTGTCATCAACAGAAACTTCTTATATGTGTGTTGCCTGCTCTCAAAATGCATGGGATTTGGTGTTTGTAGCCCATTTTCCCTTGTACAAGGGAAACAGTGTAACTAAATTTTTGTTCAGATTAGTAACTTGGATACCAAATCCAGATAGAGAAACCAGACTTGATGCACAAGATAAATTCTGTGGATTGTAAAGACAATTTTTTCATTAATATGGATATTTTTCTAATGTTTTTCATATTTTAAATTGATCATTTGGGCTTTTTTTTTTTTTACTTTAGACCTTGTCAACTATAATAGACAGAATTATTGGTTTTACTTTTAACAAGTTTCACATTACTGCTACAAATTACAGATTACAAAAGTGTGAGTGAATTTTGTTTTTACTACGGCTCTTCGGAGGTTGCAGTGTCTAAATTCCTTCATATTCTCCCAACATGGCTTTTCCTTTTTGATGAATCCATTTTCAAATTATCTGGCTAGATGATTTTTTTTTTTTTTAATATCTACACTTGGTAGTATAAAGAATAGAGAATTTTTATTTTCAAAAGCAGAAGTTAGCAGTCTGTTTGAAGGTGGTTGTTCACCATGGATGATTGTTCACAGGTGTTGATGTTGCTTATTTAAGGGAAGTTAATTCTTTTGATTCTGAAATCAGTAACATTTTTCTTCTTAATGCGAGAGGGAAAGTATAGTTCATTCTGCAGTGAGAAGTTAAACTTATTTTTGTTGTAAGTAGTCTGCTAACTGAAGCGTCCTCCAGACCTTGAAAAAGGTTACTTCTATGTTTAGCAAAGTGGAAAAAAGGGTGAAGCAACAATGTTAACAATAAAAAATATTTTAGTTATGTTCATTTAGTTCTATATTCTGTTTGTTCTTTTGCTATGTGTCTTCTTGAAGGCATGACTTGAAAGTGTCCTCTGTTGAAAAGAGCACTGCAGTGCTGGAGAATTATTCAGGTAAATTAGAAAGACTGGCTCAGTCCTGTCACCATGACCTTAGTCACGGGTGTCTTTGGTGTGACTTCCTTCACTTCCAGTTTGTGAATATTTGCTTATTTTGAGCTTTCTAATCATAGTAGGCATCTGTTGACCTGTAGAGTTCTAAGGCCAGGTACTTTTTTCTTGTTTATATTCCCGTAGTACTTAAGTCTCTCAAGAGCCTTGGTTTCGCTGCCAGATCTCTTCACAGTACAAGTCTGATCTGAATTAGACATTGGCATGCTACTGTATCTGTGACAAATTAGCACACAATTTGGAACTTGTGCCTAGATACTACTACGCTAGCTATGAAAGGACACCTGAAACCTGACCTGGCTTGAAAACAGTGCTATGGATAGAGAGCATGTTATCTCAATTAAAGCTTTTCAGGACAAGTTAAATGTTTAAAAGAAAAAAAAGGGGGGTGGGGGTGGGGAGTTTGGAGGGGTGTGGCAGCAACATTACAAGTGTCGTTTGAGCCCCCAGGGTGATACCAAATCTGTGCTTTGCGATAGGAGGAAGCTGCATTTTTGGTCAGGTAGTAGTGGCACTCAAACATGATTAAAAAATTTAACTTCCGCCTAACCTAGAATCCTTTTTTGCGCTTAATACTGCTTGTACCCTTGTGCCAGAAGACCTTGTTGTCTGGAGAATCTGTCCCTTGTTCTTCCTAGAAGAGTCTGATTCTGCCACTTCCTCCATATATTGGATTGTGCTTTGATTTCACTTGGTTCCTTTCCAGACTAATTTCCTAAGGAAGAAAAGATAAAGTTGTAGAATTCAGCAGATAGTAATGGGTATCTCAGGTCTAATATCTATGCCTCCTTCGCTTCCAATATTGAACAGCTGAAAAGATATATGACCAGCCTGTTCATTTCACCATCTCATTGCTATCAAATTTATTTCCCACAAGCTCTATGAAACCAGCTTGAGCCTAAGTCTGGACTGCCATGAAGTAGACTGTTTTGGTTCTTTTGACAATAATTCAGCAGTGTAACTGGTTTTGAAATAATTTGTCTGAGATCATTACATCTCTCTGATCACTGTAAATCGGTAAATTAAGAAACCCAAGGTGATACCATAGGGTTTTATTGTTTGGTTTTGGTTTTTTGAACCAAGTGTATGTATTATGGCAGCAAGTCTTCATTCTGTCTTTTGCAATCCAGGTACTTGCAATTATTTGCAAGACTATTATATATGTATCTCTCTACACAATCAATTAATATAATCACAGGGATGCACATTTCCCGTTACTGACTTCTGTTTTTCTAGAAAATCTCGATTGGAATTGACCTAGCACTATTGAGGGGTTTTTTAATGGAAGGAGAGGGAAGAGGTGGCAGCACGCAAGGAGGTGCATTAATATGTTTAGTCTTTTAGCACATGTTGAGACTAAAAAGAAAATTACAAATGCTTTCTTGTGGTATTTTTTATGTTCATCTTAATCTCTTTTCCTGTTTGCTTTGTATAATCAAATTGTTGCATTTTCCCCCCTTGTTTATGCAGCCTCTGAAATACTTTGTCTGTGCCTTAAAAATCTATTCTGGTGAGTGGGTTATTGCAATGTGGTTGATCCTTGGTTATTCTATTCCAACATAGCTCTTCCAAAAGTTTCTACTGGAAGTAGGAACACTTTTAATTAGTTGTATCCTTCTATTTTATACATTTACGTTGCTGGTATTGCTGTGGTTTCAAGTTTACAGCTTCTCAGCTGTTAAATTCGGAGCTGACTCGTGATACGGAACAGTGGTAGTACCCACATAGGAGCTGAGGCACTGGGCTTAGCTGATGTGCCTGAGGAGGTCTACAAGAGAATATGAAATAACCAGAACCTGAACTCTGATTCCACATTTGCATACTAGCCAGTGACCCATGATAGAATGGTTAGAGTTGGAAGGGACCTTAAAGATCGTGGAGTTCCAAACCCCCCTGCCATGGGCAGGGACACCTCCCACTAGAGCAGGTTGCTCAAAGCCCCATCCAGCCTGGCCTTCAACACTTCCAGGGATGGGAACTTCTTTGGGCAACCTATTCCAGTGCCTTACCACCCTCACAGGAAACAATTTCTTCCTAATATCTAGTCTAAATCTCCCCTCTTTCAATTTTAAACCATTACCTGTTATCCTATCGCTACACTTCCTGACAAAGAGTCCCTCTCCAGCTCTCCTGTAGCTCCCTTCAGGTACTGAAAGGCCGCCATAAGGTTTTTCTGGAGCCTTCTCTTCTCCAGGCTGAACAGCCCCAGCTCCCTCAGCCTGTCCTCATCTTCTCCTCAGACATTGAAGCTTTAGGTATGGTTTGTAGTAATGCAAGAATGAATATATTTTAATCGTACTGGACTCTGAATGTTGTGGCTGGATTAAAATGCAGGTTTTAACTGCTTTTATGATTTTTCCTCTCCTGTGTTTTCACCTTTGAAGATTCAGCAAAATGTGGGCAGTCCTAGCAAATTCTGTAAATGGCTTAATCTGAAATGTGTGACTGCTTAATACTGGAATGTATAGATTTATCTCTGCAATAACTCATAGCCTCAATATTTAGGCCTTGCTTGTTGAAAACTCTATGGAATCCTGATAATAATTTAAATGGTATACAAATGAACGAGTTGGGATTTCCAGGCTTAGTGATCTGGCAATTTGTTACCAACCAATGTGGTGTTAAATTAAGCAAGTAGCAAGAAATTTTTTTTAGTGTAAAAGTGTTTTGTAAGATATTTATGACATGTCTTAAAATAATTATGTTTATGGATCAGTGTATACAGCTGTGTTTCATTCTTATTTGTAATAGAAATATAAAACTGTAAGCAAGTATTGTGAAAAGTCTCGTAGCCAGAGGTCTTAGGGTTATTTTTTCATGTGTAACTTTTAGAACCAAGGGGTTAAGAAAGATTGTTTACTCCTGAACAGCTTTTGAATTTATACTTGTAGCTGATTTTGCCCCTTAACCATAAAGTATCTATACAGCTTTCCTGTGTGTGGTAATCCTGAAATTGTTTGCATTCTTTGGTGGTTTCTGTAGCAAACTGCAAGTAAGCAAAAATAAATGCCACTGTGCTTTCAATATAGGAAATGTGGAAGCAAATCCCAAGTTTTACATCCTGATCCTGTAACTTCAGACTGATAGTTTCCAAATAAGCCATTTCTTTTGTTAGTCACTTTAAACTTAGAGTTTTATTTTCTCTGTCACACTACTCAACAAAAATCTTTGCAAATAGGTCTGGCACATAAAATTGTGATAACTTCTTGTTTCATATTTTTTTCTCCAGGTTTGCAGGATCCCTTATTCCTGTAATAGACTGTAGACCCAATAGTTTTGGACCTTTTTGTAAAACATTTGTTAACGGTGCTAGTCTTTGAGGGAGGTGGATGCATTTTGGGTAAATTGAGTAAATGGCTCATGGTTTCTTAAATTAACCATTTTTAATTCTAGTGATTTTTTTTTTTGAAGTTTATAAATGTAAACAGTAGAATTTTTCATTTGAGCACTGCATTGCTTACACATTGCTAGACTCTCATTCTTTGTAATCAAGTCTGTATTTCAGATTTATGTGAAGTAACCATAGCCTGCTAGGCTGGCATCAGTTTTGAGGAATTTTGACAACATAAATTTTATTCATGTGGTTTCTCTCAGTCTATCTCATATAAAATACAAAAACCGAGATAAGCCAGTATATACCCCTCTTTCAAAATTGTTAGTGTCCCTGTATTCTGTAATGTTTCTTTTGAGTACAATCTATTGCTGTACAATTTTTGTGAAGAATTGCCATAATTTCTTTACTAGACTCTTGTCTTTTTTTGAAAGACTAGAAATAATTTCTTAATTAAAAGAATCTGTTTCTCTAGAACCAAACCAAAACAAAAACCCGCCTAATTTGAGCTAAGACAGAACAGTTTTTAATCCTGTGTTCTTTGCTATTCAAATAAACATCTGCCAAATGAATTACTTTCCATCTTACCTGCAGCACGTATTCAACATTCCTCTGCTTGTGCTTGTTACGGGATGCTTTGGCCCAGTGGTGCTTCCACTTGATGTCTGTTGGAATTATAAGTTCTCTGTAACTTATTTAGGATGATGTTAAGTAAAATGTGATGCAGAGAATAAATCATACCTTCAATCATGCTTTCTTGACATTTTGGATCTTAATTGCTTTGTAAACAAAGGTTAGATTGTTCTCTTTATGTTTGTATTCCCCATGTTTTTCTTGTTTCATGGTTAACACATGCACTTTATATCTCTGTGTGTTTTTAACTGTGATAAAAAGTTTACAGCCACAGTTGATTCTTGCTCGTAGCAAGGAAGTAGAACATATGGCAGAGATTATGAATATTGAACTCCTTAAATATTGGTTTCTAGCTGTTGCAATGACAAAGACTAGGGCTGAAAAATTACTGCAGTAACTTTCGGCAGAACACACTAGTTGTTTGCAGCTACACCTGGGTTTGTGTCAAATTCAAAACATGCAGATATGAATGTATCTGTTCATGATTTTATCGAGGAGATGAGCTGATTTTGTCCTGTATTTTTCTTCTGAAGGTCCTGCAAGGATAACTTAATTTCTAATAATTAGGTAGTATCTCATGTCTAGTTCAAGGTATTTTATGAATGTAGAGTTTGGGATTTTTTTAGAAGTTGATCATAATTTTAATAAATGTCATGGGGAAATGCCTGCTTAAAAAACAGTAGTTTCTTAAGTTAGTTAAAAAGACACAATGAAACTTCCTTTTTTTTTTTTTTTTTTTTTTAATTAAACTAAATTTTGCAGTGACTTGTAGAGCTTATTCTTCCCTACTGCAACTACATGTGTACTTTGTTTAAATGCAGGTGCAGTCTTCTTGAGATCATGTAAAAACTGAGCAACAAGAGCTTCAATAGAATCAGAGCTTTAATTTTATGGTGTTACTAAGGTAATTTAGTTAGATTTGCTACTGTGCAATATACGCAAAGCCAAAGAAATAAATTTTAAGACTCTATTTAGCATATTCTTTCAGTTTTGTATCACAAATATGCTGCATAGTTAAGTATTCCATACTGCATTAATTTCCCATTTAATTATGTTGTGTCTCAGAGAGGGGCAGAACATAATGCTCAATTTAATTTTTTTCAGTTAATTTTCTGAAGTATTTTCAACTCAGTATTAATTAATTAATTAAAAGAAGAACCCTAACCCCGAAATATTTCAGTCATTAACTCAAAACAACTTTATGGAGAAATCAAATCTGATGGAATGTCATCCATAGACTGTTTGTAAGACATCTAGCATCTGCTGCATGAATAAAATTAGAAGCAGAGTTTATAGTTATATTTTTATATAAAGCTGCAATATAAAAGAAAAAATGGACTTTACAGTAGCCATTGATTATCAAGGGGGGAAATTAATTGAAAACTGTTGGTTACTTTGACTATACATTATATATATTGCACTTCTCTGTTAGTGTTCACCATTATGCAGATACAGGTTGGAGGTTGTAGTTACTATCACAGCTCAGGTTTTCTTGAATTTTGTAATTGCTGAGTTGCTTAAAGGTAAGCAAATTAAAAATTGCTGAATTTTGGGTTATGGATACTCCAGTACTTATGTGTAGTCATTTTTGTCATATTGTAAGAAACACTTTTCCCATGTAATAGCAATATAATTCTTTATTGCTATAGAAATGCTTGTTCTGGTTTCATGTCTTTTCAGTTTGGTTAACTCAAGAAGTAGTTTAATCTAAATAAAATAATTCCATCAAATAGCCTCAAATTATTCTCACTCTTATACCAGAAACACCCATTTTAAGGATTATTTTTGCCTAACAGTATTGATCTGACTGATGACACTTTCCTCTGTGGGTTAGGCATTGTGTTATGCTGTGTCTGTATTAGTTACTGTCAAAAGTGTTTGATGGCTTTGGCCTTGAGAAGAATTTGATCTCAGTGTCAATACTCCTTTAGCTTGCTCTTTTTTCAGTGCTTGCTTTGAGCTGTGGGTATATAAGGGCTAAGTGTCTGCAGAACTTCTGTCTCAGAAATATCACAGGAGTTTGTGTGTGCCTTGCTGTCATAGATGGTGTCCACTCAAAGGTGAAGGGTCCCCATGTTTGTCAGTTTCTTTCAGCTACTTTGAGGAGCTTTGATTTCCTTGTGACCTGTGTTACTGGCATCTTCCCTTCCTGATTCCCCGCACGGTTACAGGTCCCGAGAAATAATTCTGCCTGTCAGTGCTTACATTGTAGGTAGACTGGGATGCAGTAGGAATCTTGCAGATTCTTCTGTGCGAAGTTTATGAATAGGAAAATCTAGGAAAACAGGGTAACACAGAAGGCAAACTGCTAGCCCCACTCTGAAATAGGTGACTACTTCAGGTACTGCTCTCTTAGCTTCATATGCATGATTTATTAGGTGAAGAAGTCTATAGCCACAGATATTTGTTGAACTATTAGGACAATTTCTGCATCAGCATTAAATGATGATGGTACAGTAAATGGATCTGTATGATCTCCAGTACCACAAGTCTGTATCTACAGATTATGTTGATGAAGGAAAAAGAATTCTATGAGATGATTTTTTGCCTTAGAAGGGCAGTATGGCACTTGAATGGGGGCAAGGGACCTGTGGTATTTGCATGCTGGGGGGTTTTTAAGACCTGACCAGACCTGACCAAGTCAGATCTAACTGGAGCAGGAGGTTGTTCCAGAAAACCTCCAGAGGTCTTATCCAAAAAACCGTTGCTTTGATGATTTCTTGTGCTGTTTTCTTCGTGCGTTTTCCAGTTTTGGGTTCATTTGACATTAAGCTAGCATATAAACTTTGTGTCAGAGACCATGTTCTACAAAACACCCTGCAAATATTTGCCTGTTGTTTAAAAATCTCAAATTTATGTTCTATAATACTCTTCAACTATGTCATACTTTTACTATTTTCTTGTGTTTAGTTGTGTATTTTTCATTAAGGCAGATGTTTTGATGAACCTGCTTTCTGGCAATTAGGAGCTACATTTTCTTTTCAAGTTTCTGAAGGCAGATGTTTCTTTAGCCTGAATCTTTGTTTACCTGACTGAGTTGATTAATTTCTGTTGGAAGAGAGTTTATCATTTTTCATTTCTGTTGGCTTCAGATCAATTTCTGATATATTTATGGAAATTCAGCAGTTTGAATGATTTCAGTCCGCCCTACCCAATTTTTCTGTCTCTCTCCATCCCCTCAAAACTGTTTGTCAAATTTTGTTGAAGTATAATAAAGTAATTAAGTATTTTAGGGACATGAGGGAGAGAAACATGCTACAGAGCCCTGGAACAGGCTGCTCAGGGAGGGTGTGGAGTCCCCTTCTCTGGAGACCTTCAAGACCCACCTGGATGCAGTCCTGAGTGATGTGCTCTGGGCAATCCTGCTTTAGCAGGGGAGTTGGACTGGATGATCTCTAGAGATCCCTTCCAACTCTGACGATTCCATGGTAGTGTTTTCCCTTCTGCAAAGAGCTCAGTGTTGACGTGAAGAGCAGGAAGATCTTAATGTACATTTCCTCCTCAAAATTAATTAATACAGAGTTTTCATGCTGGAGATAAGTTTATGGATGACCTTACTGTTTAGTTAGATGGCCTTAAGTATGCTGATAGTTTGTACAGTAAACAGAGATGATGTGTAAAGTTAAGCTGAACGCACTGCTGTTTGTCCGGCAGCCAGCTGTTTAGAGCTGCTTGCTGCAGAAGGACCAAATGAAATCATGTCTTGGTTTCCTAATGTTCTTCACATGTCAATCCTAGGGGACTAGAGTCAGTACTGGGCTGGTGCCCACAGTTTAATTAACTTTTTTTTTCTATTAAAATCCCAGTCTCTGTTTCAAAAGTGGTTGAAGGGATTTATGGATTTTCCTGGCTGTTTGCTTTCATAAACTATGTAAGAATAATACAAAAGGCCAGCTGGAAAAAAGCTGCTTGAGGTGCAAGTAAAAGGAACCTTTTGTTATTAGAACCATTGATAAGGCAATAAGTGCCAATTGTATATATCCATTGTCTTGAAAACTCCATTTTTGCCTCTGCTTTGAATTTCAGGAAAATGGGTTAGCCTATGAAAATCTTTGCAAGCTTGAGTGCTTTTATTCCTTATAGTATCAGTAGGGAAAGACTCTCTTTTGCTGTCTTGTCAAAGGCATGTATGTAGTGGAGAACTGTATGCACAATTAGTTTCTCAGCAGTATTTCTGAGGTGGTCTTACGTTGGATTAGCCAGAATTAAAATGTTTTCTATCTTTTGGCAGCTTTCTGAATTGATATATCCAAATTTTTTCTAATTGCTATTTTATACTTGCTATGAAATCTTCTAGGAATGTATTTATTTGTAAGTGCTGTGTAGCTTAAGCTGACACTTCTGTGTTATTTCAGAGGCATTTCCCCTTATGCGTAGTCCTTCAGAAACTCATTAAAACATGTTGGAATTTTATTACATTTTCTTTTTATAAAATTGATGTAAAACATTATTGTCTGCATGTTGCATGTTTTTGACCTGTAGTGAAAAATTTCTGTTTATGTCAGGATTGTTTAACTTGACAATCTTTCTGTCATAAAGTGTGCGGTGAAGTAGTATTTGTTCATAAGGGGCAAGTGTTGCTATGAAGTATGATCCAGACGATCACACCGTTATTTTTTATTTATGAAAAGGAAAAAAATAGATATTTTTTCAGTTCTTTTCATTGGTTTCATTATAATGCAGCCTTCTAGTACATTTTAATTAGCTTGTGCTGATTATAGTCAATTTGTGCTTTACCTAATTTGGAAGGATTGGAATGGGTGGTTTGGGTTACTGAGCAATGAGAAGGAGCATTCTGCAAAATGTGCTGATTCTATTAGTGTGTATAGATAACATATCTGTTCCAGCTCTGAATGTGGTGGGGGATACCAATGAACTATCTTTATGAATACATTTGTTATGAAACCATTTTTTTTTTCTTTTTTTTTCATAATAGTAAACGGCAAAGATGCTTAGCAAGTGGTCTGGTTTTACATAATTACAGACTTTCTCAAAGGGAAAGCTGAGAATGATGAAATACATGTTGACTCTGACCCAAATTGGTTACCCAGAGCACCATAAACATAATGAAGGACTACTTGGTAGCCGTACTTGGCTGTGGTATGCTACCTGCACAGCTACACAGCTAGCATTCAGTGACAGGAACTTAATTATGGCCAAAGAACTGCCATCTCAGCTGCTTGTGGCTTACTTATTTTGTGTTTGTAGGATGAGAAAGCACTGGAGGGAAAAGACTATGAAAGGAGAAATTCTAATTGAAAAGCTTGGTTATTGTAGAATGCAATTCTGAAGGCTATATGGTAACCTGGCAGAAGCACATACTGACCTCCAACATCAGAGACCAAAAGAACATTTATCTAAAGCTGGTGACTTACCTGAAAACCGTATAGAAAACTTCTAATTAGCTAGGTATTTGTAGGAATTAATTGTGTTTACTGTCTAAACTGCATTTCATTTTGATTTCCCCCCCACTTTTGCTAAGAAAATTAATTAGAAAAAAAATAAAAGGAAGGAAAACAGTGAAGTGGTCAAACAGTTACTGTTACTGAATTAAAACCTTATGATGGAGTCCTGTAATTCCTATATTCTCTATGAACTCTTGAATGTTTTTTCAGCCCTTTTAACTAACGTAAACCACATGGGTACCAGAGATACTCACTTAATACGGTAAAATTGATTGAAATGACTAAAATTTTCATAAACCAGAGATTCATTCTTCAAGCTAGAAGTGCTGTGATCATTGCAGTGTAGATCAGACAAGATAGAAATGTAGCCTTCCCACGTGCAACTAGAATGACTTTTTTTGGAAGTCATATCCAACCATTGTGAGATTGTGTGGTTATTTGCATATAAAAATGTCAGTGAATTAGGAATTTGTCATAAAACCTTTTGCAGTGTGATATTTCATTCCTGTAAGGACTGAAATGCAGAATGAAATTACTTTTCATCAGGGTAAGTGGTTTGGAGGAATTCCTTCAGCCATTAACCTTTGTAGAGTAAAGAGACACGAGGTGTAAAGCTAAGCTGAAAGTCCTGCTCTTTGTCCAGCAGCCAGCTGTGCAATTGCTTGATGCACAAGGGCCAAATGAATCATGTCTGTCTTTTAAGCCAGCTTTTCCTGTTTCTGAATTATTAGTTTAGGCTCTCACTCTTACTGATAATAATTTCACAGAATCACGGAATTCTCAGAGTTGGAAGGGGCCTCAAGAGACTATCTAGTCTGACTCCTCTGCTAAAGCAGGGTTGCCCAGAGCACATCACTCAGGGCCACATCCAGGTAGGGTTTGAAGGTCTCCAGAGAAGGGGACTCCACACCCTCCCCTGGGCAGCCTGTTCCAGGGCTCTGTCACCCTCACCATAGAGAAGTTTTTCCTCATATTTGAATGGAACTTCTTGTGTTCCAGCTTGTGCCCATTGCCCCTTGTCCTGTCACTGGGAACCGTTGAAAAGAGTCCAGCTCCAGCCTCCTTCAACCGACCCTTTAGATACTTGTAGCATTAATAAGGTCTCCCCTCAGCCTTCTCTTCTCCAGGCTAGAGAAGACCCTGCTCCATTAATTGCAACCCCCTGAGTCCTGTCACACAGCCAGTTCTCAATCCACCTCACTGCCCCCTTATCTAGCCAACACGCTTCCTCAATTTTCTGATGAGGATGTTATAGGAGACAGTGTCAAAAGCCTTGCTGAAGTCAAGGTAGATGACATCTGTTACTCTCCCCTTATCCAGCTGTTTATTTATAACATCATAGAAGGCTATCAGGTTGGTCAAGCATGATTTACCTTTGGTAAATCTGTGTTGACCGCTTCCAATAATTTCCTGTTCTTTAAGACATCTAGAACAAGTCGCTCTATTACCTTCCCAGGGATGGCGGTGAAACTAATTTTTTATTTGCCTTCCTCCAGTCCTCAGACACTTCTGCTATTCTCCATGACCTTTCAAAGATGATGGAGAGTGGCCCAGCAATAACATCTGCCAGTTCTCTCAGCACTCACTGCAGGTGCATCCCATCAGGGTCCATGGGCTCAATGGATGTCTAGTTTGGCCAAGTGGTCAAAGGCATAGCAGTCTTCCAGTACCTGAAGGGAGCCTACAGGAGAGCTGGAGAGGGACTCTTTATGAGGAAGTGTAGCAATAGGACAACAGGTAATGGTTTTAAATTGAAAGAGGGGAGATTTAGATTAGATAGTAGAAATAAGTTCTTTCCTGTGAGGGTGGTGAGGCACTGGAACAGGTTGCCCAGAGAAGTTGTGGATGCCCCATCCCTGGAAGTGTTCAAGATCAGGCTGGATGGGGCTTTGAGCAACCTGCTGTAGTGGGAAGGGTCCTTGCCCGTGGCAGGGGGGTTGGAACGTGATGATCTTTAAGGTCCCTTCCAACTGTAACTGTTCTATGATTCTAGGCTGTGGTGGGAATTAATGCAATGATATATATCAGGTCTCTCTGTCATTCCTTCAACTAGTTGTGATTCACTACTCCTTGCTGCACAGAGGCATTTAGCTCTTACCTTTTCCTTAACAATCAGTTACAGATACTCAACTCAGCATGAGGAGCTAAGAAAGGGAAATCTGCTCTGTTCCTGCATGTGTTGTGAAGAGGCTGTCTCTTAACTCCCCAAAATTGGTGCCCTGGAGGCAAGATCCTGCTGAACAGCTGTGAGTGTGAATGACAGGGGCTTCTGGCTCTCATTTGGACCTCGGCAGGGGCCCATCTCTGTTTTCTGCTGGGGAACAAGCTCTCGTGTTTCTGGAAGAAGCAATGGCTCTTAGCCCCTGGTGAGCACTGAATTCAGCAAGAGTTAGCAGTTCTTCTTTCTCAGCAACACAGTAGCTGTCAATCAGTATATTAGGATTGTGAAAGGTAAGGAAACCACTTAATTCTTGTGTCATTGTCAGGCAGTGACATCTTAACCTGAAGAAATTTTGGAGAGAGGGAACAACCCCTACCTCACAAGCCCAGCTGTTGCTGAGATTTGGCAGATTATTGTGGATGGGTAAAACAGCGCACCTTTGGGGCTTAGAGACCTTTTCCATTATGTAGCACAGCAGACGTTCATTTTCCCCTCCCTTTATTCTTCCACAGAAGTTTTATGGCTTGTATTGATGTGCCTTCCTCCTCACATCTTACTCAAACACTTTGCTAAGTGGTAAGGTGGGTTTGGGCACGTTAGGAGTGGAAGATAATCGCAAAAAGCAGCATCAGAGGAGATAAGGTGAGGACAGGAAATGTCAATTTAAAGGAACACCACTGCTGTAAACCTGTTGCAAATCTCTCTGCTGTGCTGTGTTTACTCTGACACCTGCTCTTTGAGCAAGACTTTCAGCACTCTTAGTACCTCCAACATATCCATTATCTTATGATTCTTCAGAAGATAATTCAGGTTGTAGGGGACCCAGGCGGTCACGTAGTCCAGTAGGGTCAGTTATCAGACGCTGCAGCTGCTCATGACTTCTGAGCACATTGACTTCTCTTTATGACATCTTGCCCCTAAGGAAGTGAAGGTAAGGTAGAAAAGTGGAGGAAAAAAATGAGAGGCATAGGGGAGAGGCAGTGTGTGAGTGAATATGAGAAGAGGGGTAAATGCAATGTCATTTTTTTTCTCACAGTTCTTTCGTTTGGTATCTTCCGTGAAATCCCATGGTTGTGCAATATTGCCAGCTTTCATTTTAAAACAAAATAGTTTCTTAATCTTTAGGATTCTGGAAAAATAGCTTGAAAATATGAATCTCAAAGGCTTCAGAAAGAGAAGAAGGATGAACAGACATGTCAGCTTAAGTGTGTAGTAGAAAAGGTGCTGATACGTGATTTTGCTGAAGATTGCTCTTGGCAATATTGTAATGTGAAAAACTTAGATGAGTATGACTCTAACAAGTACATGCTAGTGTGGATAACACTCATTGATTTTGAGTACTTATAGAGGCTTCATAATCTAGTACAAAAATGTTTAGAGTGAATGCTAGATTAGTCGTGTGAAAATGATGTTAGCTGTTTGTGTCTGGATTGCTTTTTGTTGAATATTTAGAAGATGAATTTTGGAGATGAGCAATTGGAAAAAAGCTCAAGAACTTTAAGGAGAACATAGTTACATTCAGAGAGAGCCCAGAATTAATTTTTATTTCTTTTTACTGGCTTCTGTTGATCTTTATTTCTTAAGATGACTTGTTCTTTTTTGCTTAAAATCCTCTAATACAAAAAAAAAAAAAAAAAGGAAGTGGGCCAGATTCCTGCTTAGGTTGTCAAAGGTCAGTTTTGATAGCTGTCTGACCTTTTTAGGCTATACCATGGTAACGTATGTGAGATGAAGGGGAATTTTTTATGCCTCAAGTGATAAAGCTAGTTTGCAAAGCTTGCCTTAATAAAGAGCAGATTGTTTAGTAAGATCAGGAAGAACTCCTAGTTAAAAAAAAACATCAAAATGTTCTTGTGGAGTTCAGTTGTCTTTACTGTCCTTTTTATTATTGCCCCATTTCTATAGATTTTAAACCATGCATTGTAGCATTCTCTTCTACTCCCCTGGCTGTAGCTAAAGTATCACCATGCTTGATCGTAAAGGTCTTTATGTAGTAAAAAATAATATGTGCTCTGAGGATTTCTGGCCTTATCTGTTGACTGAAGGATAGTTTATAAGCTTTATTTGTGTTGTTTGAGTTGGCTTTTTTGTCTCCCCCTTGCTCTGAATGCTAAGGCCGTTATTTCACGTGCCCATGTTAGTAGGTTCGTGCAGACTGTTAGTTCTTTGACTTGAAACATTCAAGTGTGCAAAGTCTGGTCTTTGCAGAATGAAGTCTGATGCGTTCTGAACTGCAAAGTGCAGAGCAGTGGTGTATTCTTAGCTGTAGTGCGCCAACAAATGTTGGCTTTTGTCAACCCATTTGTTAGTCACAAACCTCCTCAGAGGTTGTATGAAAAACAAACTAACATAAACCAACACAACTTTTGTGAAAATATGATTATTGTTGTGATGAACTGGAGAAGTTAAGAAATGAAGAAACAAGAAGAATATCCAGTAGTCTGATAGGAAAAAGTAAACAGACTCTGTTCCAAGACAATTTAATAGCAATTTTCTTCATTTGATAGGGATGGCTACTTTTAGAAATATACAAAGCTGTGGAATTGGCATACGTACCTATTACTTACCTCTTTTTAAAAGTAAGCATTTATATGCATTTTTATCAACAAGTTAAGGCACGTGGGGTGTTTCCAAACCTCATAGTCCCAGAATATACTTGGATAAACATCCACTGGGGGTGGGTAGGGTGGGTACCTTCCTCTGAACTGTTTGGATAAATGTGCTGCTGATTAGTTCTATTCATACAAATGCACTCTGGGCAGCAGAATGTCTTTCTGTCTGCTTCAAACAGGCATATTATAAAATGAGTTATTTTGTAAAATGTTAACAGTAAAAATGAGGTTTTCTTCGTTGCAACCTGATCTATAAAAGTGTTTCCTCAGAATCTTTAGCTGCTACTTTCATTCTCCAAGAGTGAATGGCGAGAGCTTAAAAAGGGGATGAGGTGATGTGTGGAGAACAGTATTAAAAGCACAGTTTATCAGTTAATGTTGCTGGTCTTTCTTACTCACTTCCTCTGTTTTGCTTATGTCTGTGATAAGGTATTTCATGATATGATTAATGCATTAAAATTCAGGTGCAGAAGTGAGGAAATATTTATACAATCAGAACTATTTTTATTTTATTTTTTTTTAATTTGATCCAACTCAGTTACTTTTGAAATGAAATCAGTGGAAAAACTGTTTTAAGTGGAAATAGAATTAAGGCAATACAGGAAGTCCAAGCTGAAAATAAACTGGCATATTTCTACTGTACCTGTGTTACATTAGTTAATGTTGAATATCTACATTGTTTCTGCTTAAAATATAATACTTTAATATATATATGTACATATATACATATATATGTATATATATTTTTTTCGTATCCAGTGTGTGGTAAGAAAGATCAGAATAGCAATTTCCCAAAGGAAGAGCAAATGAGGCCATAATAATGCCAAGTTATCTAATCTTGTATCTGATTGAACAAATGTTTTAGCCTCTGTAAACAAACACAACAATTTAGATGTAGTAGAACAAGCTCCTATTTCTTTAACAACTAAAAAATAATGACTGATTGTCTTGACTCATCTATGTAGAAGAGTTAGGAAGCAGATGATTGCTCACCATAGATGCTCTTCTGCTTTACTTCGTTTTCTATTAAGAATTGTTCAGCAACCAATTTTTTAGCTCACCTGCAAGCTTGCTTTTGTACCCTAGGATTCTATTAATGTTATATTCAGCATTAGGGAAAAGAATGGGTACTGTTGTTGCTTGGTGATGCAAGTAGTAAAGCTTGTCTTCTAATCTGATTTTTGCATAGGAATTTATACCTGGTTAAATAGAGAAAGTGATTTACACTTTGAGGGCTTCAGTCATGGGCACGTGAAGAACTACAAGAATTGTTACAAGCAGCCGTTGTAAGTACAAAACAATTCTATTCTGTCCTAAAATGCTGTTTTGCTTTCTGGGACAGTGTCACAGTGCCTAGAGAAAGCCAAGGAGGAAGCTGAAGTGTGCATAAAGCACGTAAATGTGGAGTGCAGCACTAGGACATGCTCAAATAAGCAGTGAGTGAGACCTACTTCATATGGTGCAGCGTGGCACCTTACAAAGAAAAAAGCCGAGGATCCCTGAAAGTAGTAGTAGAGAATTTGGGATTAACACTGCACTAACAGGACTGTTACAGCTCACAGCCAGTGCAGTTGCCAGCATCTTGTGTAAGTGCATCTTTCTGCTGCACTGTGAGCATATGTCTCTTGAAAAGGCTTGAACATTTAGTGGAGATATCTCTCCTTTCTGTCTTATGTCACATTTCGACTCTGTGAGTTTGTCTCCAGAGCCAAAAAGCATTTACTTTCCTCACCTACAAGCTGCCTTTTGGATATACCTTAGGGAGAAGGTCTTGGAAAGGCAACAAGACCAGAAGAATAAAAGTGGAAAAAAACAAGGTTTACTGTAGTTTTCTCTGCAATAAAACATAATTTCTGACATAGAATTTTGGCTGCAGAATTATGTGATACTTTGTGGTGCTTCGAAGTGTGTACTTTTTTGTTTTCAGTGATTCCATTTCATAGCTTTCCAGAATATTAGTTGGATTATATATATATATATTTATATTTATATATATAAAACGCCTATCACCGTATTGATAAACATTCTTTGGAACCATCCTGATGGTGGTTCCTTCCTTTGTAATGAAAGTGGGGTGAGAGGGAAAGGAGGAAAGGAGGATTGAGATACACTTGCCTCTCACATACCTTTATGGCAAGTTTCCCTCTTCACGTAGTGTGTATCTCAGACAGTGATTCAGCTGGTTCTTTACCATGCTGTACTTGTAGATGATGCTGAGACTGGCTGCTCTGTCTCTTGCTACTTATCTCTCCTCTGGTGTGGTCAAGCAATAAGAGTAGGAAATAGATGTGCCTGAAAGCTAACAGTTCCCTTCATGGGAGGGAGGGGAAGGGAGACAGGGCAGTGCTAGTGAAAGGTGGCAGCTAGGAGGTGGCCCCAGGCTGGAGAAAGGGAGAGCAGATCTTCAGCTTTCAGCACTGGCCCACACAGCTTGAATTAAAAGCAGCTCAAGTCAAGGAAGAATATTGTTCAGGTAACTTAGGTGACCACTGGACCATAGCAAAGTTATTGCTCTTGCTAATGGTATTTATTGCAAGATTTGGCAGAGGTCTTGGTAAGAGGCTAAAAAGGTATTATTATTTCTGACTAGTAAGAACATTTCTTTGTAAAGAAATGTCAGCTGAGCTGGCATCATTCACCTGTTTCAATTCTGCTTTTTCTAGCAATTGCATGAGAACCACTGTACAGCTAAGTTAATCTGACAAATACTATATTTAAAAAGAAAAAACAACAGCCATAATGTAAAATTGCAACAACCATACCCACCACAAAGAATCAAACAACTCCTCCATCCCCCAGCAGGTACCAAAAATAGTGTAGAAGGAGGTAACATCATTAAAGCTGAGTATTGTGAGCTGAGTATTGAGAAAGAATATGCTGAATAAGGAACTACAAGAAAAAAAGCACATTGGTTTCAGAAAAATGTTTTCAGCTTTGTATAAAATAATAGAACTGTCTCTTTTGGCCTTTGCTTTATAGTTACTGAGGCTTTTTGCTGTGCGAAGACTAAATCAATGTAGCAAAAAATATCCTCTACCTCAATTTCTGTGAAAAATGGACTCATATTATCATTTGAATTAGTTAGCTGAGGCTTGTGGGAAACCTAATAACAAGCTATTTGTGCTAAAACAATAGAAGTGTGCTGTTCTGCTATATAGAATAGGAGAATGCTTGTGTTGTGTTATACATATGTTCTGGTGATTGTGTGTTCTGTTGTACTGGATTATGACTTCAAAGTTGAACAGGGTTAAAGTCTTAGAGATGGTATTTGAGTTTATCCTTATTTAAGGAAGCTTTAATGACTTTTCAAGTTGACTTTGAAATATGGAAGTATTATTTGAGAACTGAAGAATTATATGAACCTGAACACTGACAAAATGCAATATAAAAATAAAGAGCTTTTTTGCCTGCTGAAAAGTTACGTTTCTTTGTGCCAAAATGCAAGACCTCTAAGTGCCACGGAGACCTCAAAGCTCTGCTTGACAGTGGCTGAATTAACAGTAATGTTGGATTCAGTGAAGCCAAATAAAATATTTTTGTTGTGACCGTTAATTAAAAATGAAAATAAATCTTTCTGGGACTGCATGGCAACCTGTCAGTTGGGTTCTGAGGAAGGGAGCAAAGAATTTTGTGGGGACCTTTTGAGTGTATTGTAGGAGAAGGTCACATTTTGCCTTGTAGGGCTAAATGTAAAGCTACCTCCACTCTCATGGTTCTTGAGAACAACAATTAGCATTGTTTACTATCATGGGGCTTGAGAAATGTGAAGTGAACTGTAGTGGTTTTAGATGCAAAAGTTTTAATTAAATTTATTGTCTACTTGCTGTAGTGAAAGACTACTGCGCCCAGCTGTGCTAACTAACATTCTCTATGGGCTGCATCACGACTTGTCCTGTTTCTGTAATTCTAGCTACTGAGCTCAAAATACAGAGCTAGACGAGACAAAAGACCTATTGATTAAATCTTTCAAGGGAGTGTATGTTACTTACTGCCTGCACAGCAAGGGAAGATGAAACCTTGTATGTCGGTAACCATGAAGAGTTAATTCTTAGTGAGTATTTAAAGGCAATAGGCTACTATTTTTAAAAACATATTTCTTATTAATTTGATCCTCAGGAGGCGGTCTAACTGAGTACTAAGTAGTGGATCTGTTGCTGCTGAGGAAACCTGTTATTTTATTTTTTGATTTTTAGTGGCTCTAGGATATGTTTGCTGACTTTGCACAGTTTTAAAATTTGATGACGTTTTTCAGGAGTTGTGCCTGATATTAATACATCCCAGACCTCTTGGGAAAACCTTACGGTTGGGGAATAAGAGCAGAGGCGTTGGGAAGTAAGAGTATTTGCATGTATGGATTTTTGTGCTGTTTGTGGCTTGACAGGTGTGGTCTGTCCTTCAGTATTGTGCAGGAAAATGGCTCAAAAGATTTGTGCGAATGCCTGTCGAGAGGCACGAATTGGAAACAAAATTGTCTGCCTAGTCCCTCTCATAATTACAGAAGCTGAAGTTGGAGGCTGAAAGTAGATATAAGAGAGTGATACTAAAAGTTACCAGGGAAAAAAAAACATTTACAGCAAATTCCATTAAGTTAATTGCGGTAGTTACTTGAGCTCAGGAAGCCTTGAATTCTTAAGGCTTTCCACTGAGGGAGCTTGCAGAGAACCAAACCCTGTTGAAAATGAGTTCCAGTGTAAATGAAGCCACCTAAGCTTGGGAGGCAAATTTTGTTGTGTTCAAGCCTATTTTGGAGAACAGAGCTGACCTTTTATTGTCACAGTGTATTTCTGCCTGAGGGATTCTGTGTGCTTTTACTGTATTGAGGTTAAAAGGGTAAGTCCACACTAAATTCCATCAAATAAAAAACTCTGTTTATGTTTTTATCATGCTTTTGGAAAGCCCATTTTTCTGTTTTTAACTGAATTTTTTTCCAGTACTGATCAGGAGTTATGTCCTTTCTTCCTTCTTCCTATTTGTGTCTCCTGCTGCTATCCACTGGTTCTGGACCTGCAGTATCACAGAAGATGGTTTATACCACAGCTAGAAGTGTGTCTGCGCTTTATAGAGATAAGATGAGCTGATTTTAAGCAGGTAGCTTGGGTTTTAGTAGGATAGGAGCTGAATAGGTTTTTGGGAGGCTGCTGGTCCTAAACACAGAGCTGTCATAGCAGCGTTGCTGTCAGTCTCCAAACTGGGTTGTTCAAACTCTGCTTTTTGAACAAACACAGAGTATTAAATAGGTCTGTCAGCTCTCTGCTAGCCCCACTGAGACAAAATGCATCTTTGTGAATATTTAAGTGCTGACTAAACACATTCATCATATTTGAAGCAACTGTACATTGGACTTTACTGAGCACATTTGAAAGAAATTAATAACTTTTCCCTTTCTAGTTGAGTAACAGATGTGATGGAAAGTGAAACTTTGCTAGGCAGCAGGAGTTGTTTTGAGAAGTACCTACTTTCACACCCCTTCATTTAAATAAACAGGGCTGCTTACTGTGAAAAGCTAAAATTGTCAGGAGAAAGAGTACAAATTTTAAAACCGAAATGCTTAATGTGTAGATGTTGTAAAGAGGGTTTTACTTTGGCAACATTACTGCTGTGAATGGGTTTGAGCTCTGTTTGTGGGCATGATTCACGGGTTTGAATATAGTCAGGCTAGAGCTTGCATCAATTTGATTACCGTGTATTAAGTTTATATGAATCTATTCATAAGGATACATTAACAGCAACAACTGCAAAGTAGATTTTTAAATACACTCAAGTTTTATGGAAAGCTCTACTAAGTACTTGTGAGTTCAGCTCAAAATGGATTTGGATGCCCAGGTGTTCTTGTCAGTTTTTAGTCTCAGCCATAGATTTCATTTGCAGTGCTTTGCTGTTACCCATTTGAAACTGTCAATGTTGAGAACTGCTGATCACTACTTAGGCATTTTCCCTGTCATCCCCAGGAAAGATGTCTAGAGACCGAGCCCTGAGGAAGCAGCAGCAATTGAATAATTTGGTAGCAGCAGTGACAAAGCTTGCTAAGCCTGGAGATGTGATTGTGGACTTTTGCAGCGGAGGGGTAATGTATATTTTTGTTTACACGATGCATTTTCTTTCAACTTTCAACCTTGGTGGTTGCTACCACAATGCAAAAGTACAAATGCTGAAATTTTAGGTGCTCTCAAAGGTTCTGTCACTGGTTAGGGGTCATGTAATCGGTCAACAAGAGGGGATACTGCAACGTGACTCAGGTTTTGTTGTTTGTTTTTGTTTTCACAGGGCCATGTTGGAATTGTTCTTGCTCACACGATGCCGTCATGTCAGGTAATGTCTAAATAAAAAGTACAGTATGAACTTCTGGTCTCTGACAGTCATCTCAAAAAGATATGCCTGTAGGGAGAATAAATATGAAGACACGGTTGCTCAGCAGAGGACTTAGATTCAAAACATGCAAATTTTTATCATAGTTTCAAATGTGTGTGGTGCTTTCCTGAGAAAGCAAAGTGTATGGGAAAATACGAAATATTTGCTGATTAATATTGGCAAGTATTAGGTGACTTCCATTGTTGTCAGGTTTCCTGCTAATTATTTTTGGGAGATCTTGGACTCTGCCACAAGTAATTTAGAGGTTTTCTTTGATTTCTCAGTATTATTTTGCCTAACTTTCTGCTATGTATGAAATCTAGGTGGTGCTCATAGAAAATAAGGAGTTGTCTCTGATGCGTGCTAAAGACAGAAGTGATGAACTTGGTTTAAACAACATTTGGTTCATTCAAGCAAATTTGGACTACTTTAATGGGAGTTTTAACATTGGGGTAAGTGATTGTAACTTGTCTACTTCAAAGCTGCAGTATCTGGGTAATTATTTTTAAACCAAGTGAAATATCCAAGAAAAGAAAATTCTCTATGTCCTTACCGACAGGTATTTTTGATGCTATGAGAAGTACCCTTGTTACATTAATCTGTATTAAGTTTGGTTTGTTTATTGTTTGTTGCAAATTGACGTGGTTTGTATATTACATGAGTGACTAAAGAAGTGTCTGCTTTAGTCAAATACAAAAACATGAGTGATGCCTGACCACATTGAGGAAAAAGTGGGGTAGATTCGTGTTTTAATCACGTTATTTTAAAATCAGTGATTCATTAATGGAATGTAATTAATGGAAGTAACTCTAACTATATTTTGTGATAATCTAATAGCTGTGATACTAAGAATCTATTTCTGATGTTAAAGAAGTCTTATTTTTGTTGTTAAATTCACATGAGCAGAAAGCTTTCGTTGTGTAATTATGTTCTTAATAATTGTTAATGTTCTGCTTGAGACAAGAATATTTATTAGCATCTGTGTGCAGTTATAGTTCAGTTGATGATTAATGGTCTGCTCAGCTGAGCTTACATCAAGCAGTCTACAAACAAAGAAGTCTTTGTTTTAAACTGTATCAGAGAGCAAAGCTTTTTATCTTTCAACTGCTATACCTTGAAAAACAGCTCTGAATGCTGACATCTGAGCTTTGCAGTTTTAAACTTTTTTCCTACATTTACAGGGAAGAAAAAGCAAAGAATACAGTGCCATTTTACAAATCTGCACTGCTGCATAAAATTAAAAATATGTCTCTAAAATGTGCTTAGTTTAATGAAAACATAAAGGCCTACGTAGGCCTGTATGATCACCAGGACTAGTCTTTGAGCTACTGAGTACGTGGAAGAAGGCAGAGAAAGTAATGCCTCCATTTCCCCTGGCCCGTTTGGAGTCACAGGTACTGAGAAGAGAGAGCTGTTTGCCTTTCCTTGTGATGTATTGAGTGCAGCAATAACTTGCCTTTCTGTAGGAGAGCATGGAGAATTTGGGTACAACCTGTGCATTGCCCAAAAATACATCAATGCTGGCAGGTAGCTGTTGTGATTGAATGACATTCTAGTTTTAGTTTCAGAGTCCATCACTAAGAAAAAAAAAGAAAAAAGAATAAGGAGAAAAGAAAGAAGAGGAGGGCAAACTATATTTGATGCTCCCTGCTCAAACCCCTGCAATGCTTTTTCTGAAGTTTTTACCTAGAAAACAAGTACTTTTACTGCTAAATTGAAATCCAGTTTTGAAATATTTCTTTGTATTTCAAAGTGCTTTTTGCTTGACAGAAACTTTGACCACCGTAGTTTTTCTTTTAATATTTTTGGCACTTTTTTTTTTTTAATGTATTTGATATCAAAATGCAGTGTGCCTACCTTTTGAGTGCTTTTGGTGAGTGACTCTTGTTCAGTGTTGATGGTTCCCTTCTTAAAATCATAGAATGGTTAGAGTTGGAAGGGCTGTAAAGATCATCAAGTTCCAGCCCCCCTGCCATGGGCAGGGACACCTCTCCCTAGAGCAGGTTGCTCCAAGCCCCATCCAGCCTGGCCTTGAACACCTCCAGGGATGGGGCAGCCACAGCTTCCCTGGGCAACCTGTTCCAGTGCCTCACCACCCTCACAGGAAAGAACTTCTTCCTAATATCTATTCTAAATCTCCCCTCTTCCAATTTAAAACAGATACCCCTTGTCCTGTCACTACACTTCCTGACAAAGAGTCCCTCTCCAGCTCTCCTGGAGCTCCCTTCAGATCCTGGAAGGCTGCTATCAGGTCTCCCCGGAGCCTTCTCCAGGCTGAACAGTCCCAGCTCTCTCAGCCTGTCTTCACAGCAGAGGTGCTCTGTCCCTCTGATCATCTTTGTGGCCCTCCACTGGACATGTTCCAACAGTTCCATGTCCTTTCTATGTTGAGGACTCCAGAGCTGGACACAGGACTCCAGGTGGGGTCTCACGAGAACAGAGTAGAGGGGTAGAATCACCTCCCGTGACCTGCTGGTCACACTGCTTTTGATGCAACCCAGGATGGGGTTGGCTTTCTGAGTTTCCAGTGCACACTGCCAGCTCATGTTGGGCTCCTCATCCATGAAATGGATTCTTAATGGAATAGACCACGAATTTTCCTTGGCATAGATATGAAGGAGTGAAGAACTGAGGAACTAAGGAACGTGCCTTTGGTGTAGGAACTGCCTCATATATTTAAGTAGTTCAGTCAACCAAAAAAAATACTGCAACTGGATTGTATTTAGAATATTGCTATAAAGAATTTGCTTGTTTCTTTGTTTTGTGTGTTTTTAACACTCTAGGTGGCTCTACACGCATGTGGTGTGGCAACAGACATGGTGATCGAACAGTGCATCAAGGCACGGGCAGCCTTTGTCATCTCCCCTTGTTGTTACGGCTTCATTCAAAACACGGTGAAGTTTAAATATCCACAAAGGTAAACGAAAGCTAACAAGATAAGCTTTAAAATACCAACTTAAATGAAGGAAGAAAATACTATGAGTAGAGAATTAATCAATTGAAGTTCATTGCAAGTGTCTAGGCTAAAATGATTCACAGTTATTCTGCAACATAATGCAACTGTTTCGCGGAATCACAGAATTGTCAGGGTTGGAAGGGACCTCTAGAGATCATCCAGTCCAACTCCCCTGCTAAAGCAGGATTGCCCAGAGCACAGCACTCAGGACTGCATCCAGGTGGGTCTTGAAGGTCTCCAGAGAAGGGGACTCTACAACCCCCCTGGGCAGCCTGTCCCAGGACTCTGTCACCCTCACTGGAAAGAAGTTTTTTCCTCCTGTTTCTCTTTGCAAACCCATCCTGAAAGGGAGACAGATTGGTAATTCCTGGGTTACTTTTTGTCTGGATTTGTCTATTCGTAGTTCAGAAGATTTTACACTATCACCATAGTAGGTACGGTATGTGGGAATCTCTGTAATATCCAGACCTTTTACCTTGAAATCCTGAAGTTAATAGAAAACTCATGAAAATTACTGTAAGAAGGGGAATTGACATTTTAATGTTGGAGAAAGATGTAAGCAGTCAGCTTAAAGAAATGGGTCTGCTTTATGCCACAGTTTACTGCTTGTGAAAATCTTCTGATTTATTCCCAAGCAGACAAGCTGTCCTGTATTTCAGTTCATATTTTTAATACTTTTCAATGGCCTGTGGAGGTGTTTTGTCGTCTTCAAACTTGCCATGTTGGGGATAGATAATATTTTAGGCCTTCAATATAGAGAAAGTGGCAGAAGATTAGAGGCTAGCAGCTTTCTGAGGCAGAACTAGATGGGGAGGAGAGTTGTGCTGGTTTTTTGGGTTGGTGGGGTTTTTTTGTTTGTTTGGTTGTTGTTGTTTTTTAACAAAGCTGACCTTTACATTTTGGATGTCCAAGATGAATCAGATTTAATTCTACTAGGAATTACAGTATTATCTTAGGTATATATTTACTAAAGTAAGAAACTGAAATATGCTATCTTAGAGGGAATCATCAAATGCAAAAAAATCTTATTCATTCATGTTAAATCTTTTTCATATTTTTCTTTATCAAAGTGTGTTGTCACAGAAGTGCGTGGAGAGTAAATATTTGGAATTTGTCTGTTTGATAAACTTCACATTTAACAGTGTATTCTTAGTCAACTTGATTCTTCTATCTCTTTGTATGTGTCCTTTTTTGTTTTCTTGTAACACATAAAACGAGTATTCTTAAGGAAGAGGCAATAAAATTTTATCTTCTAAAGTTTGCAGGCATATAGCTTTTCTCTGCTGACTTATTTTAAAATTGACTGGATGCTGCTTAACTTCTGACCAGTTATATTTTTAGATCATGAAGACTGGAAATGCTTACTATATTAGAAAAATTTTATTGCTGTAGGTACTGCAAGAATGTAAATTATGGTCTTGTGTGTGCTAAAATGATTTTAACATTGTATGGCTGTGTAGAATATTATCGACTATAGCTCAAGCTACATTTTAGGGTTTACTTTTTCTTTGTTCTTGATTTGATATGATCATAAGACATGATAGTGTGCCCGTATCCCCACATTGTCTGTGTTCTAGACTCAATTTCATTGTAGAGGCACCTTTTGTGAAAAAACAAAATATGTGCATGTCGAGAGGTTGTGTAAATGTACTATAAAGTATTTATGTGACAACATGGAAATGCCAGTAAGTCTCTTTTAGTTTTTATAATCATTTGAACAAAGAAATTTTGTGAATAATACAATTGTGGGAAAAAGACAACACCAAATATGCTTTTTATTCCCTAGTTAATTGGAACTGTAGCGGTTTCTGGATTTTTTTAATGCCTTTCTGTAGAATTCAGATACTGCTATTTTCTTGAAAATGTGTTCAAGTATGTAATGATTGTGTCTCTTTTCCACCTCTGCTTCTTTAGATGCTAATTCATGTGGTCTATTTTTTTTTTTTGCAGTCATCAGTTCAAAGAAATTTTGTCCTACAAGGTATGTTAAAGGGTTGAGTGGGGAGAGGGTTATGTGCAAGTCCCTGGGTTTCACTGGGTCTTCTTATCAAATGAAATATAATTGGTTATCTTTTGGTTACAAGGAGCAGTGTGTGTTTTGTGAAGCATTCATCAGTACTGCAGATGTCCTTGTGTTGCTTTCTCTCCACTATCCGTTTTTAAGGCTTTTTTTCTTCAATAATAAAATTAATAGTTTTTCCACAAAAATTTTTTTTCTACAATGACATGTAAGTGAGCCATTCCTAATATACTTCAACATGCGTCAGTTATATTACCAATTTATTTAGGTCTTTAATACAACTGTTTATACAGTGCAAATGTCTGATCATTTTTAAGGTAAAAATATTGCTTTTATAGATATTATTTTTTGATAAACATTAAATATGTAGCAGGAAATGGAGATTATCCTTTTTAATCCTCAACTAAGAGGGGATTTAAAAATCCAGAAAATTTCCAGCCATCTTATGTAGAGAAGTTCAGTTATCTACTAATATACTAATCTTATCTTCACGACAGTTGGTCTTATGTACCCTTTACTAATATACATGGAAATTAATATCCGTAGATTGAGATGACACAAGCAGCACAGTGGATTTGGGCCTGCTGTTCTTTTTCCTCTTGATAAACAGTTTTATCAACACATTCCTGTGTTTTTAACACATAGTCACAAAGAACTCCTTTATCAGTTCAGAAAAAGTTTGTTTACTAACGTATTATTGAAAATGGACCTGTTGACAGTACAGAGGGAGATGGAGACAATTATAAAGTCAATGATGCCTAGATTAGGATAGTGTGTATAACCTCATTAGGACTCTGAATTTTTTTCTTAATCTGTTAAACCTGCTAATCACAAGGTTTGTCAACACTATAGAAGTTCTAGCATTTTATTATTTGTATTGCAGAAGGGCACAGGGGCCAAGGACTAAAAAATATTCGTGCTCTTAATAGCATAAATGTCCATTCAAACGGACTAGGCTGGTTGGTGCCTCAAATAATCCTAGTTATAAATAACTTTTGTTATACAGCTAGCTATACATATTTTTATATTTCAGATTCATAAATTGTTACAGGTTATTGGCTCGTAGCCAGAGTTGCCATGTGTTAGCCAGACGTTGTGTGTGCCACCCCCCTCCAGTTTCCACTTTAAATTCATTTCTCTTATCTTTCATTTTAGTGAGATCTAAAAAGACATCCAGAAGTCTGGCAATTCCAAAACTTTTTTGATGAGAACATTATGCTGTAATTTATTAGTTTATAGCTGCAAAGAATAAGGTTATGATAGCTGTAGATTTCTACCATGATACATTTTAAGACTATTTGTCAAGACGCTCTCCCTTTAGGAGAACTGGAAAGTAAAGCTGAGTAACTTTGCACATATGGCTCTGAAAACGTAATAGGAATTGAAGGCGTGGGTGTTCTAGTAAGCAAGTTAACTGTTTGTGCACAAAGTTTAGGCAGTTTATAAGTATTATCTTTGTTATTTTAGAAATGCTTTTCTTACTTCTGCCAACAGGGAAGGTGCAAATTTAATGACTGTGTCCTGGGGAAATGATGAAGTCATAACTTGGGGTGTAGTTTAACTTGTTGGGTTGTCTCTGTAGGAAGCCAAGGCATAAAGAGTCAGTCCAGATTTTCAGGCTGGCAAGGCTTACTTTGGCTCTGGTTTAGTTGGATGCTCAAAGAACCTGATGTTGCAAAGAGCAGGGTTGTGCTGAGTGGCTGAAAGCTGGTGATGGGTTTTGTGCTGATGTAGATCTTCCTCTGTTCTCTGTTACTGTTTTTCTCCCCAAGCTGCCAGCTTTCTCCCCAGGCACCCAGTGATAACTGCTGTATCTCCCCTAACAGCAGTTACATTCCCTGTGGCTCATCTCCTCCAGTTTTCAGCAGTCACATCTGGGTTTAACGTTTTTGGCTCTTTTGTACTACAAAAACAGCCATATTTGAACTGAACTTACTGGGCATAATGTGTTTAAGTCCTAAAAATGTTAAAACATTTTCTCATTTTGCTTACATATTTCTTATGGAGCTGTGAGCTGAAAACCTTCATATGAATGAGGTGTACCAGGGAACAAATATCAAGTAGTAATAGCATTTTATTTTATAACATCTAGGCAAACTTATTTGTGATGGAGTGTACTATGGAAGAAGTTTCCATCTTGATTTGGTATGAAGATGGAATTGCATTCAGTTTTTTTGGGAAGTGAAGACTTCCCAATGTTAAAAAACCCCACAAAGCTCGAGTAAATATCCTTACTTTAGAGTCCTGAAGAAAGCTGAAGTATCCTCAGGTGATGCTGCTCTCTCTATGCATTATAGGAACCAAACCTTTAAAATCATTGTTTTACATCAGGCAAGAATTAAAGAATAGAAAAGAAAGTTTTATCCTTGATACAAGACACGTGTCCTTTTTTCAGAACTATAGCTCTGGCAGCTTTGCTTAGCAGAGCACCTTTTGTTGTTGTCCATTTCTGTTTTCTCCTCATGACATTCTAGGACAGTTGGGAATGTTGTACAGTTCTAAAATGGTTCTGATTTACCCTGTCCTGTATTTAGTTCTGCAGCTGTCCCAAAGAGCACAGCTGTCATCAGAGCATTAATTTCCGTGCTGTACCTTCAAGGATTTTCCTCTCACCATCTTGCTAACTTGCCTTCTTGATTTGGCTGGTCTTTGAGAAACCATCATGCCAGCATAGGTGATGTTCTTCTAGGCAACTAAGGATGGGTTTCTGCCCGCTTGTGTAGCCGTCTAAGCAGGGAGTGAGATGGTGAGGCTAACCCTCTGCTGTACCATACCCCTGGGTGGCCAGATAGGAAGAAATCAAAAGCAGCTGTTGTAGAAGCCTCTGCAGAAACTTTATGTGTAACAGGGGTAGTTTGGAAGTGAATTGTGCTCATTTTTAGGTAGGAAACTTTCCCATTCACAGTCAGGTATTTTTAACCTTCGGGATCAGTTTTGTCTTCAGGTTCTTTTGGATTGATCCTGAATGGATTTGGCAGAGAAGAGGAAATTTGACCCACAAGGTGATTTTTCTGGGATTAAGAATAACTGCTTGGGAGAAACATGCAGTAGTTCAAATCACCTATTTAAGAACTTTGTCTTTGGTTGTGAAGACGTGGCCTCACAATTACTGTATTAAAAGAAAACTCTGTTGCTTAACAGTATTTAAAGGCTAAATTAGCCTGCAGAATGTCTTTGAAGAATGCTATCTTGTATACATGGCATCCAGTTCAACTGCTACGGAGATTCAGAGAATATTTAGCAAGAAACAAATACTCATGAGTAGAAACGTGTCATATTTACACATATATTTACAAGGCAAAGCAGTTCCGAAATTAGGATTTGCACACAGATAATTTTTCCAGAAACATAGTCTTCAACATGATAGTGGTTTTGATACTTCTGGACATTTAGTTTGGTTATTCTTACTTTACTTGGAAGAGGGAAATGCTACTGGATAAAATTTCTTTTCTTTTTTTGTTCTAGGAGCACATGATCCTTTGCAGATTTGCAGATCAGACAGCTGTTCAGCTTCCACCTGAACGCAGGCTAATAGGTACGAATTTTTGCAGCTGTTGTGTAAACTGTCTTAGTAATATATTTACATTGCTATATAGAAGAAGAAGTAGTACATTTTTAAAGAGGGCATTAAGTTGCTCTCTTCACATAACACTTGCAAAATTTGACTTAATTCACTTTTCTCCTCTGCCATTCTGAACTATGGTATATAAATTCTTTTCTTCTTTCAGAATCATCAGAATTATCTTTTTATCTTATATTAAAGGCACAGGCTATTGGTAGTAGTGATTTTCAGTGTGCACCCTTTGTCCTGCTTGTAATCTCTAGTGAGAACTCCCTTAGAGGGGCAAACATCTAACAACAGCTGGAAACAGTAAGGCTAAATTACAGAGGTTCGGCTAGCTCAGGAACATGCAAACTGATTTGGCCCACCTCATTACTAGGATCACCATAATAATTTTAGGAAAAAAAACCCCAAAAAGTTTTGTGTGATGTGTTTTTAGTTTGTTTGTTTGTTTTTTAAGTAAAGAATAGTATTTATAATTTGAAGACTTTGCTAAGAACGTGGTTTGGTTTATCCCTTACCTGGAGTACCAGACGTCCCGTTATGGGGGGACATGTTGCAGCTACAGCAGTGCATGACTCAATTTTTGCCCTCCGGTAGTCAGTTCTGTTTCAGGTTTGTACTTTATTGCCTCTCTGAGTAAGAGCAGCTGCCTTCTGTTGGGACATTTCCGTGCAATTAACAGACGAAGTAAGTTGATCCCTAAGATTTTAGTTTCTTGGTCAGGTGTTAATGATTTCTGAGGAAAAGAGATGCAAGAAGCTATCATTAAGATAGTGGGAATTTCATTACTCAGAAGGACAGCACAACACATAATACTTCAAATATTTGGAATAAGGAAAGCCACTTCATAATTGCGTGCAATGTTCTAGTATTCTTCGACTTACAAAAGGGTAGAATGTGCACCTGTCTGGTATTAATGTTCTGATGGAACCTATAAACTAACTTCCAGGTCAGAAAAGACAGAAGGGGCTGGAAACTCTCCAGATATAACTGTGCATTCTTGGCTTGTGAGAAACAGTATATTAAAGCAGTAGTAGCAAATAATAATAATTTTTTTTAGAAAGCTCCATTTGAAGAACTCGAAGTATTTCCTATAGTCATTGCGCACACACACACACACGCACACGCGCGCGCGCACACACAAAAATACAGATATTTTTTTCTTCTTTTATAAGAAATTAGTTGGCTCTTTTGCTCATATTATGGTATTTGAAATAAAAAAACAAGAAAAGGGCAATGTTCAGTTAGTTGTTACACATTGGCTCCCATTGCTTGCCAGGTGGACTTGAAATTGGAAGAATTGGAAACTTTCTTGAAAGATTTTAGATTTTATGTCTCTGAAACTGCAGTTTTCCCCCGAATTTAAATTTTATGTGCTTTGCCCTGACAAACCCCGCCCAGTATAAGTTTCATTCCTCTACATCATTGCTTTTTCTGTTTTAATGTAATTTTTTCTTGAAGTACCATGTAACGCCAGTCTGTTTCAGTGAAGATCTTTCCAACGTCAGTGCTCTCTTTCAGCTTTTGAAACTGGTTTTATGGGAATCTTGTTGGGGTACTTTTAAGTTTTGTTGCAAATAATTGAAGATTGAATTAAATAAGTGTTACAGCCACGGTGAGATCTACCTATTTATTTATTTTATTTTGTGCAATGCATGATCAAATATTGAGAAAACTGCGTAAGTTTCATTTAATGAAAATATTCCTGAACAGGTGAAGACTTTTCTAATGTAAATGGTAGCAAAATGACTCTTTCTGCTACTTTTTGAATACTGAAGGATTGCATTGTAAACTGCATTTTAGCAACTACCACTGAATTTGTGCAGCTTAAGTGATTTGAGAAATCACTTTGTTTCATTAACTGTAAGCCATTAAAACGCTAAAGTACAGCTTTCTGTCTGTCTCTGTCATGGCCAAAACAACACGTTTGTCAAAGGAGTTATCACCAATTTCTGCAGTGTCTGTGAATGTAAAAATGCAGAGTTGAACCCAGTTCCTCTGCACACAGCAATTCCCTCTTAAATGGACAAAGTTCTGTTTCCAATTTTCAGCGGACATGTGTGCTTTATCCACTATATGCAGCAGCGGGACCTGAGTGCAAACATGCTGAATGGTTTTGTGAACATTGCTACAGGGCACCTGATTTATTCTGTCTGATCACAGAACTGCTCCATATATTCCATATATTCTGTGCCTGAGAGCACCTGGGGAACCAGGCCCCGGTTGTGACAATCCCAGTTCCCCCTTAGTGTGTACACTTTGACTAATAATGATGTTGCTGTCAGTGGCAGGAGCATGTACGTGCCATTTTGTTCAACCAACTGCAGAAGGTGATTTTCTATGAAACTAAAATTTAGGAGAATAGTGCCTCAAGAAGTAATTTAAGGAGATCTATCCTGGTTGATTGTATAAACTGGTAATTTCTTCCTGCAATGTACAGTTCCATACAGGATTAAGTTGGAAAGTTCCTTTTTAGGCCTAACCTTATTATTATATCTCAAAATTGTCTCCTTCCCAGTTACTACCCCTCTCAAATTCCAAGCCACTGACAGAATGGACTCCAAATGTCATAATGTTGGTAAAGTCAAAGTAGTGAATTTCTTTTGTAAATAAAGAATTCGGCTGAGAAGGAGAAAATACTTCCAGCCAATGGGTCTCCTGTGGAAAGTCAGAACAGATTGGACTGAGTACTGCATTAAAGTGTGATGTGCACCAGCTGTTCTAAAATAGAAGGATACTGAGAAGCACGTTAGTGTCACCTACGAAAAACTTCTATAGGCACCAAACAGATGTGTGCCAGGACTTGTAGTGATACAGGCACTCAAGCTCTGTTGTGTTCAGGGGAGAGAGGTAGTTTAGAATGTCAGCCTTGTATCCTGGTGGCAAATGGAATGAGTGCTCCTGTCTGTCTTCCTTTCATCGAATCTGTAATGATAGAAGCATTTGCTTTGGAAAATAACTTTGGAAAAGATCATCAAGTCCAGCCATTAATCCAGCACTGCTAAGTCCACGTCTAAACCATGTCCCTGAGCACCACACATCTTTTAAACACCTCCAGGGATGGTGACTCAATCACTTCCCTGGGCAACCTGTTCCAATGCTTCACAATTCTTAATGAATCCATTTTTCCTACTGTCCATCCTACACCTCCCCAGGTGCTACTTGAAGCCATTTCCTCTTGACCTATCACTTGTTACTTGGGAGAAGAGACCAATCCCCACCTCACTATGAGCTCCTTTCAGGTAGTTGTAGAGAGTGATGAGGTCTCCCCTCAGCCTCCTTTTCTCCAGATGAAGCAACCCCAGTTCCCTCAACTGCTCCTCGTAAGACTTGTGCTCTAGATTCTTCATCAGCTTTGTTGCCCTTCTTTGGACACACTCCAGATATTAGTGTATTTCTTGTAGTGGGGGACCTAAAACTGAACACAGTATTCGAGGTGGGGCAAAGGAATGATGTAGGATCATTGGCTTTGAGACTGAAGCAGGATTGTGCCTTGTTTGTGACTTGAGACTGTATGACTATTAGTGATAAAACATTTCAGGGAAGTGCCAACTAAATCTTTCTTGCAAAAGATTTTCAAACTGCTGACAACATGATCAAATCAATTCTGATTTCAGAACATAATAATCAATTATAGTGAGTAAATTTGTAAAGGGAAATGGTCCCATCATCTTGCCATGGCTGTATCATAGTAAAAAACTTCAAAGCAGAAAAAACCCTTGAATTTATCCTTCTCATTTTATCTGAGATTAGTTTTTGTTAGTAACATAGCATTTTTGTTTATAAGCAGCTACATTCATATATCTCAAATCAATTACACTGGATCACTGTTTGGTATTTTACCTCTTTTACTGGTACTCAATAACCAGAGATTTTCAGATTTTAGATGAAGGTACAGGAGGAAAACAGTTGTGGTTATAACTGGTTATACATGGTTATGTATCTACATTCAGGGAGCTAGGGAGTAAACTAGGCATGTTTTCTTCCTTCTTGTTGCTTTTACATTTATGCATAGATTTTTCTGTGGGTTTTGAGAATATTTAAAAATAGTTGCGCCTATAATGTTTCTTCATATGCAAAGAGTTAATAATCTTTCTCAAGCTTTTTGCTAAATGAGGGTTACAAGTCACAGATGTGATCTTGAACTATTAATGACTGTCTATTTGAAGAAAAGCAGATCAAGATAGATTTGGAACTTATTTTTTAGATGACTTACTGATGTGTTTTCCTAACGTTGAATGTTGGAGTGTGTGTTTCTGATAATGTTTCTACATTTTTAGAGTTTCTGTACTCTCCTTTGCTCTTGTTTTAGGAAAGCAGTGTATGGGGCTCGTGGATCTGGATCGGGCATGGGCTGCAGAAGAACATAACTACTCTGTCCAAGTTACATCTATGGAGCCAGAGAGTTGTTCTCCAAAGAACAATATGTTTGTGGGCATCCCTACTTAGAGTGTGAAACTTGCATTTGATTTGAAGTTGAACATAAATCTTCAGCAGATAATGACATCCAGCAGATGCAAACATAGCTGGGGCCCAGACATCACGCATCTTGAACCCATTCCATTGGGTAAAGGAAGCAGCACAAAAAGTCTTAGAAAGTGAACTGCATGCAGAGCATCACAAATCGTACTTATGTGTCATTAAGCCACTTTTGGTTTTCTTACTGAGGAGTTTCTGTATCTAATGACTGTTTATGGAATTATATCCATCTGTAAAGGCTTAGAAAAAGCTGATCTCAGTGAAGGGAAGGTGACCTCCTTTTTAGTAAAGCTGTCTTGACTGCTTCAAAATTGTGTTCATGTTCAAAACTGCATTTCTGCTCATATGCAGAGCAGTTATCGGCCGATAAGGCAAAGCACCAGAGGACCAGTTTATGGCATTGGTGAAGAAGGCTGTGCAACAGGTGATGGCTTGACTTGGCTAAAGTATTCCAGAGATTATTTTTAATGAAAGTTCATCAAAATACTTTGGGCATCATTCTGTTTATAGAAAAATGTATCCTAACTTACAAAATCTTTTTTAAAAGGCTTAAAAAATCTCTCTAAATATTACACAAGAATTCTGTAACAAGAATTCTGTTTAAAGAAAGCAAACCTCTATTTATCTGTTGCCCAGATAATGGGAGCTGCTGATGATGTTAGCAAATGGATATTTACTGCCTCCTCTGATGAGTGTGTTGCTTCCCATTCCTAAGAAACTTGCTGTCAGAAGAAATTTTTTAAGTACAATTCATGTCTCTGTATTCATCATCTTTGTTGATTTTATATTCGGTTTAAAATTTGAACAAAGTTGCAGTTGTGGAACCATTTGAAAAGATAGACCACAGGGATGTTACCATAAAATGAAAATAAATGTTCTTCTGTACTCTGATTAGTTGGCAGTTTTCTACCCTAGCTTGAAGTCATCTGTTGACACTAACACAGTGGAAGATACTTCTAATGAGACTTTTCTTTCGTGTTTATGAATTCTGCCATGGATTAATTTGATTATATCGGAAGTTTGGTCAGTGTGAACATACCTTCAGTATATGTGGCAAGCAGAATTACAAACAACAGGTAGTGGAAGACAAAAAAGCATTGTCAAATATTTCACTCTTCATGAAACTTGTATCCGAAAGACGTAAATACTTGAGTTCTATAGACTGAATGAAGCCGCACACTTATTTGGAAGCACGAAGGTCAACAAGTAGGTGTGATTTCATATATTTAGCCTGAGTTTTTTAGTAAATATTGACGTTGTACTTTTTCTGCAACTTTTTATAGTTACAGGAGTAACTGGACGTTGGAAGAATATGTAGCAAATACAGAATATATGGCAATACCAATTGCCTCCAGGATTTTCTTATAAGTGTATTTGAATGGAATGAATATATGAATATTTGGTATGGTCTGATATTATGCAATAATAAATAGCTTTCAGTAGAGCAAAAAAATTGAGCTGCTGCATGCTTCAAAATTTCTACAATATCTGCCTTAATAGTTTGTAATAGTTCTTGGATCAACCATATTTGGGATGTGCCACAGGGAGTTTGTGTCCCACTGAATAAAGATAAAAAAGACTTTTTAACAGACAGAACTAGTATGTCTTGGAAACGGAGGTGGAGAAGGAGACTTATGTGGACAAATGGATACTTAATCAAGAAAGATAGCTGATGTCACCCAGGAATCCAAATACCAATCTCTGTTTCATTTTAGTTTCTTTCCATTTTTTAAAGTATCTGCTTTCATGTTAATGATGCAGTTTCCCATAGGTGTTGCTTATTTATGACTTAAGTAAATTATTTTATATCTGCCGCCCCACATAGAACTAGGTTTCATAGAAAGAAAAGGACAACCACTGATGTTCTTCTAGCAGCTGTAGGAAGCAAGGAAGTAGTTTGATGTCCAAGATGCAGACCAAAATACTATTTGTTTTTCTTAGTGTGTCTGGCCTCACTTGATCTTAATGTTAATAACATATTAACATTAACTCTGCTAAAACCAATCTATTGATTATTTTTCTTAAATGAAAATGACATTTGTTATCAAAAATACCCATTGATAGTTCTCACAAAACCACCTATGAAACTATTCATTAGTAGGGCTGCCATTGCTAAATGATACAGTTTTACTAATATTGAATATGACTAATATGGCTACTAATTTTAATGCTATCTTTTTTTTTTTTTAAATTTCCAATATCATTGAGAAATACAAGCCTGTTGTGTGAACTGAAATTAACCTTTTGCTTCAGCAGGTTTAACATCACATTCTGTATAATAAATTTGTCATTCTTCCTTGGATGAAAGATTTCCCTTGAGCTTTAAGAATTTGAAGAGCATTTACCCAGGGTACGTGAGGATTGAAATCATGGCTGCACTAAAAAAGACAAACTCTTTGGGATACTGAGGACAGTAGGTTTTCATCCACTGACTTTCAGATACATGAAATATGACTTTTTAATTATTTTTGTGTACTTACCGCCTTCTATGTTTAGACTCCATTATTGTGGGTGTGTGAAAAGTTTTAAGGGACTTCTATTTTAAAAACCTCTGAATCAGCTTCAAATGTAAATACTAATCTTTTTTGGGGTGTTAAATTGATATTTTGAGAGGTTGAGTGAGACTTGTCTAGTAGAATCTAGTACCACATTGCAGTTGTGACATCCTGATGAAAAGCTCTTGAACTGTTTCATGTATATTTTACTTGAACAGTGGCAGAAATCTACAGTCCTCTAGGTTGCTACAGCAGATGTGCATGCAGCAGAATGGAAACTGGGTATGGAATGCAGAGCTAGAACAAAAACTACCCGGAGCGAGCTCTTTGTGCTTTCCCAGAGGGATGCAGCTGGTGGTTGCTGAGTGGAGCAGACAGACAAGTGAGACAGGTTAGGGCACACATAAGTGCCAACGTGTGACAATGCAGTGACAGCCCAGAGAGGGGCACCACGTGTGCCTGATCCAGTTGGAAACATGCTCACAATGGAGACTTGATTCTTTGCAGCATTAAGGAAGCATTTCATCAGCAGGTATGCAAAATTCTGCACCTGTTTATGGGACAACCATAGGTAAGATGTATCGCAACACAATTTTATTGTATTCACTGTGGAAATCTTGTAAAACGTTTACCCACTGATCAAAATTCATGGATAAAACAACTGTAGAGAAGAACCATTACTGTTTCTTGCTTAAATCTGAAGATTGAAAGAAGCTGATGATGTGGTGACATCATGCTGGTGTGACATCACTTGTTCTCCTTTTTAGATCTCCTGCACCTACACCCTTCTGTGCCACCTGTGGTTTGAAATTGCAGAAAGTACATGGGAGTGTAGAAGTTATTTATTGCTGATTGTAGTACTGCTGATACTGTTTGTTGGGTTGGTTTTTTTTTTATTTATTATCCCTTCTTTCAGTAGGTGTCTTTTTGAGTTTGAAATCCATTCATCAGCACTAGTGCCCAATATGGTATTTGTATATTGGTGAGGATTGAGTTACATTTCTTAAAGTTTAGAAAAAAATGTATCTGTTCTGCCTTCAGAATCAGAGTGCAATTAAATGAGTGGTGGAGTAAGGAGAACCTTACATATATGAGAACTAAAATAGTGTCAGTAGTTATGTTGTTGTATATGTTATCATGAAATTTGGATAAACTACTGCTTGCTAGTAGTAGTTTAATCCTTGCAAAAGGATTAGAAATAGGTATAGCACACAGAAAAAAGGCATTTTTGCTCCTTAGCTGTGTTCATATGCCAAAGCCAAAGTCTAATTTCAGAAACAATTTTTAATATTTGTATGCACTTTAATCCATCAAAAACATTAGCTCGCATTAAAATTCTTATACTTTTGTCAGGCCCAAGTAATTGTCGTTTTATCTTTCTGTTAGTGTGAGTTGGAACAGCATTCCATGCATATTTTTAATTGTCAACAGTTTTTTCTGAGTGTTAAAGTGACAATTTAAAATAACATGCTAGTACCCTTTATTCTAATATGTAATTTTTGCAAAGTTTAATGTTTTTATTAGTGCTTGGTTGCTTTTGCTGCATTTAGTCTTGTAACATTTCATTTGAACTGTTACCAGTACAACTGTGTTGCAGCTCAAACACCTTAAATTACAGCCATAGAATTCTTAAGTTATATTCAAGAGAAATGCAATTGACTGGTCACGGACACAAGAGACGAAAGAAAATCACTTCCTTTAGATAAAAGTAATAAAATAGCATATTTTTGTAAAAATGTAATGCATATGTAAACAATCCAATAGTACATTCGTCTGTGAGAGAACTTTTGCAGTTTTAGAGCTTGTATGGGGAGGCAATACCAGTTCCTTACGGAGACTCCAAAGTTAGATGGAAATCATAGACAAATCAGGTTGGAGGACTTCCAAGAGGTCTCACTCTGTCATTTTCGTAGTGATAGAAGTGAGGGTGACCTGCATGTAGTTCCCTGGGTTGCCTTTGTCGCTTTAAGATTTAAGTTTCTGAAATCATTGGAGAAACCTCCCCAGACTTCACAACCTTTCAGACAATAAAGAGCAGCCTCATGGTGATGCCATCCAGCTCTCCCAGTACTCCCAGCTGTGGCCCCTCTACTCCTATGGACTTGTAGAGTTAGAGGACAGTTCCTAAGTGAGGGAAGCAGGTTGTGGCTATGGTATGATGGGAAATGTTAAACATGGAGGAAGTGGGGAAGTCTTCTTGCCTGTGAAATAAACAAGAGCAAGACTAAAATTAACTTTTAATTTACTCAGTTTTGTTTTGTTTTTTAAAAAGCCACACCACCACCACCACCACAGTAACTACTACACTGAGCAACATCTGACTTTTATCAGATGTTTTAGGATAATATTTTTAAGACAGCCAGCATCCTCTTGGTGTAGGTGTGTGCAGAGGAGCAGTGGGGTGTAAATGTGGAGAAGGAAGGGTGAGCTGGATGCAGGATGGTTATTTGAGGAACTCCATCTGTGGAACTCACTCCCTCTAGCAATTTTGCTTCCATATGTCTCTGTCTCATGTGTTGTAGGGAGATTTTTCATTTGGTGTTTCCTGATTGTGGACCGTGTCTAGGTTATCTATGGCTGATTGAATTGGTAGACATAAGGGCTGCTTCTGTGGTATTTCTTGTGACAACCTGACCTACTATTTGCTTGCATTCAGTCTATGTAAAAATACATATTAAAACACAAGCATAAGGTAAAGAAAATAGTGTAGGTGATTTTAACAACTTGTATACAAAGAATCCTATTATTTTGCAAAGAAAATGCACACGTGGTGGTCTGGGACAATATGGCCAACTTTGTGTAGAACTCTGGGGGTGCCAGTAAGTTTGCAAACCTCAACATACATGGTCGTTTTTATAATGTGCATGTTTCTTTGGGGCATCTGCATTTAGCCAGTGGAATTACCCATGACAGACTGTCATTGAGCCAGTTTTTAAATAAGGATAATGAAGTTACCCAAAGTTAAGATGGACGATAGGGAAGGGTCACGGGGGATGGAAGCCTCCTGCTTTAGAACTTAGGCCAAGAACTTTGAGCCAGCTGTGGTTCATTAAAAACATTGTTGCTCCTTTCTCATTGGCCTCTGGTTTGGACCACTGTTGGCAAGCAGAAGAACCCAAGTTCTGACTCACTGTTGCAAATCCCAGGCGCCTTCCTTTAATTGAAGTCTGCAGTGGCTGATCTCTTAAAATTAACTGTTAGTAAATGTTACTCTACAACCAGTCAAAGACTGTTGAACTGTGCAGCTTCTTATTATGGGTTTTGTCCAGCTAACTTTATTTTTCATGTACTTTAACATAAGCTGTAGATTTGTTTCATTAATAGATACCTGTTTTCCTACTCATGCTGTGTTACAGTTCCTGAGCTATAATATGTATATATGGCTGTGGTTCACTCTAAGCTTGGATGGTGACATAATGGGCTGGTAATAACTCCTGGTGTATTTCCTTGACATTACTTGCTTAAAAAAAATCACATCAGCTATAAACTACCTGTGCTGCCTAAGAGGCCAGTGGTTCTAGTAGGTGTGTGTAATCTTGCACATTGCTTTTGCAAGCTTTTAGCTGATTTTGTAGAAATAGCTAATGTTTGGCACCCATGGAGGTGGTTTTTATTCATCTGGCATGTTCCCATCCAAATACCCATTTAATGCGGTCACCAGCTACAGAAATAGTTAAACAATACTGTAAATGGACATGTTTTCTTTTTTGGGATGATCGCTGACACACTGAATTCTTTTCATTAAGTAATTTGACCACAAGCATCTCTTTTCTTTGGAAAAAGAAGAGGAAAAAAGCTCTAGGAAGTAGATTTTTCTCTCAGTTTTCATATTTGCAGAGCTTATATAGGGGGGATATAATTAGAATTTCTGGATAAATTACACAAAGTATTGGATGAAAATCAAGTCTAAAATAAACATTCAGTTTCTCTTTTTTGATTTGACCATTACACACAAACACTTGGTTATAAATAGATACCTCATCCGTGTTGGACTAACATTTCATGTTCAAAGTAGGATTCTGGAAAAGAAAATAATTTTTAGAGTGATTCAAAGCAATTATGCAATTTGAAGCCTTCAGTTAGCTTATGAATCTTTATTACAATTGGGTTACTTTTATATGCTCTATAATAAATACCAAAAAGCCTCTAAAGTAAAATAAGTTCCAGCATAATAATCCTTACTGAGAGAATTTGAACTGCAGTTGTTTTTATGTCTTGATAATCTTACATTAGCAAGATATCTATTTACTATTAGTATACACAATAGCTACTGTTACAAGAATAAATAGCATTGACATGTTTACTGTCAATCTCATGGACAAAAATCAGCTAATTAATTTGCCGTTAGCACTTACTTGGCTTGAAAGAAGCAGGGAGTGTTCAGTTTCTGAGGATAACACAGCACCATTCTGTCTATCATCCTGATTCAGAATTAGCTGCTGAATGTGCAGATCAGTAGAAAATATAGTTTTAAAATTTTTCAGAATAGTCAGTCTTGTGTGTCTGATCTTGAAGAATGTTAGTGTCTTTCTGAAGGTCATCTGTTGACCATGAAAATGCACGGAATTGCTATTACTTAATACCTACCTTCGTCAATAGAGAAGAGTCAATGCAGTGCAGAAAGCAGTAGGACAAGTGTTTTTAGCTATTGCTCTAAAGCTGGTTTTGAACAGTGACATTTTATTCCTGAATGATAAAGTCCACTAGACTCATACTTTACGTGCAGCACAGCAGGTTTTCTCTGAGCACTGTCTGGCTCTCCTTGATGTATGCACCTTCCACACATTGAGAAAGAGTAGAAAATACCTTTCTTAACTCAGTAATTTTCTGATTTGAACTCATATCATCATTGGCTTTATTTTCAGTAAAAGTAGAAATGAGTACTATGCAAGCTTTACAGTCTAATTGTATTGATAGGCAGCTCACATAACTGCACTCTAAGGAAAAATGACACCTCATCTGGATAGTTTCCCTCTGCCATCTAAAGTTTAAAATTTGTTGATTTAAAGGTTCAGCTTTTAGACTATTCAGTTTGTTACAAAATATTTTACAGTAGTTCAGGCTATAGTTCTTGAAAGAAGGTAGAGCTTTTTATAGACGCTTTCCTGCCTGTTTTCATCTCTAATACTTCCCCTACTTAACCAACCATAGGTATCAGTCAGTTATTTTTATATTAGAACAGAAAGGGCTAAAATAAAATGTACTTTCTGATATGTGTAAGGAACCAAGTTTTATCCCTTTGTCCTAGTTCCATCTTCTATCCATAGAACTGTTGATTACTTCTGTCATTAATTTTGTTACCTATGAATTCTGCTATTTAAAGCTCTACAGGACCCTTTAAAATTTGGACTGTTTTTCTTTTGTCCTAGAACATTTTGATTTGGTCTGCAAACCAGTTTTTAAAATCATCAACAGATTTTCTCCAGTCTCTTTCTTAGGTTCCCCTCTCCTTTCGTGCCAGCCATTGGTACTTGTTTTCTATTCCTGAAATTTTCTCACTTTACCTTGTGGAGAGTATCTTAATTACTGATGGTAAAGGCTTCTAGTCTGATGTTCTCAATCCATCTCAGCCAGAACTATTATATTTCTCTACCTTATAAAAATTGCAGTTCAGGAAAATTCTGGTTTATTTCAACAGTTCAGGCATATGTCAAATCAAAAATTAAAACAGAATTCCAAATTTATTGTCTCCTCTCAGAAGGTATCCATGAAAACCCACAGCAGTCTTTAGAATTGTATTTGGACTTACTGTTTAAGCAAGCAGCTTTAAGAGGAACATAGTACAAAGTAAAATTGAATGTTACTGCATTGTTGTAGCAGAATATAGAAGAGTCGGTAACTGTCTACCAAAACCTGTAGATAACCCTGAAACTTCATTTCCTTTCATACTGAGCACTTAAACCTACCTTAAATCTCTTCCATCCTCTTGTATTCCTACAGAATAGATCACAGTGTGTTCTGAAGATGTGAAATTCATGCACATTTTTGTCTCTCAAGTCCTACCTAATGAAAACCACAAACAAAATCTATGATGCTGAAAGGCATTGAAAGGCTCACAAGCAGCTATCCATACAATAATCATCATACCAGTCATGTGTTTCATACCAGTCCTGTGTTTTATTTATTACTGCACTTATGTCCATGAGATCTCTTTTGGTTTTGACTTAAAACATGCAAAAACTTTGTTGGTATAAATTATTAGCTTCACAGAGGTCAGTACTGGGTTCAGTTCTGTTTAATATCCTCATTAATGATCTGAATTGATGGGGCACAGCGTACCCTGGTGACACAAAACTGGGAGGAGTGGCTGATATACCAGAGGGTCATGCTGTCATCCAGAAGGACCTCAACAGGTTGGAGCAATGGGCTGAATGGAACTTCATGGAGTTCAACAAAGGCAAGTGCCAAGTCCTGCAGCTGGGGAGAAACAACCCTGTGCACTGTATTCTGAGAGCTGCCTGGCTGGAAAGCAGCATTGCAGGAAAAAGCCTGGGCGTCCTGGTGGACACTAAGTTGGACATGAGCCAGCAATGTGCCCTTGCTGCAAAGGCAGGTGACAACATCCTGGGCTATGTTAGGAGATGAGACAGTCCAGCAAAGGACCACTAATGTGATTAAAGAATTGGGACATCTCTCTCATGAAGAAAGGCTGAGAGAGGTGGGACCGTTCAGCCTGGAGAAGAGAACAGGGCACACCTGGCAGGGACACCTCTCACTAGAGCAGGTTGCTCCAAGCCCCACCCAGCCTGGCCTTCAACACTTCCAGGGATGGGGCATCCACAGCTTCTCTGGGCAACCTGTTCCAGTGCCTCACCACCCTCACATCTGATGATTTGATTTTTGCTTTGCTTTTTTTTTTCTTCTTTTTTAAAGAAAAAAAAAACATTTAAAAAATGAATCTGTCATCAGCCTTTAATGTTGTTGAACAGAAGGATTTTCTGCACTTCTTACCTATGAAAAAGAGCACGCTGATTCTGAGTGCTACCAAACATGCGTATTTTCTTGCCATATAAGTAAAATTTCCTCAGTAATTTCCACTCAGGCTACATGTCTTGCTTGTGCCTCAGTTTTGGTCTCTTTGCTCTGACTGCAAAATGTATGTGCACGTAACCCATGGGGATCATAGTGATTTAGATGACAGCATGTTAGTGGTTTATAGAGCATCAAGCATGTCCTCCTGGTCTCCTGAGGAAAGGAGACATCAGACAGTCGCTGCACGGTGTAAAAGTGGGCATGAAGAGCTGAGTCTGATCAGCAAAGCATATGCCGTAAAGCTATAGGAATTGTATTGTACTCAGTGTGTTATTGGACCAGTAGGACACTACAAAGATTATGTGGAACATGCTTTTACAGAAGCACAATGAAGCCAGGCTCCTTAGGAAACTTAGCCCTGCCTTGTGAGGCTTTCCCAAAGGCTGACTGAACTAGAGCGGTAAATAAAGTGAGAATTAACTGGCTGGAGCAATGTGCAGTAGATAATAGTGATGCTAATGTGTTAGAGGCGTTCTCTTCAGTGCTGACAATCTGATTGCATAAAACAGTTTGCCAGTCATTTATTCAACAGGTTTCTAGAACTTTCTTCTCATTTTCCCTTTTTCAGGCAGCCTCAGAGGCTATAGAATGTTTTTCTGCTCAATCTGTGAAGGCATTCACGACTGTTTCTCTTGTGCAGAACTCATCCCAGTCCCACTTGCCTGCCTACAAGTGGGTATCAGTGCAGTAGACTGACTCCCTAGTGAACAGGGTAATGTCATATTTGGGGGATTATCATTCTGATCCCCTATGCAACATACTTTTGCTGCAAAAATTGGCAACATGGAAAGTTAGAAATTGGTTTAGAAGACATATGCAGAAGGGAATATGAAATTTTACTGGGCTTTGGAAGGTAAATTATTATTTACTTATGGGGGAAAAGAAATTCTCTGCAGTGTAATTAAATGCAGGAAACTTCAACAAAAACACCACTCAGTTTTTAAAGAAGGATCAAGGATGTGTGAAAAAAAGCTTACTGGAGAAAGCAAATTACTTTGAAAGACCTGATGCAGAAAAAGCATTTGGAATTTTTAAAATTACTATTTCCAAAGCACATTGTTTATCTGTACAGAAGATGATTTGATATTACAGTGTCTGATAATTTTGATGACTTTCTTACCTTTTCAAGTAGGTTTACTATGAGGGAGGTACGGTACCAACATTGATTTAGCTGACTGAATTGCTGGGTTTTCTTGATGCCTTACAGTTTCCTTATTAGCATGGGACTGAGAGAGATCGTTACCTAGCATGCAACAGAGATAATATGTACTCAATAAACACTACTTTTAATTTTACCATACATAAAGTTGGTTGAAAATCAGAATTGCATAGCCTTAGAGAAAAAGTAATGACATTGAAAGTTTCATAGCTAATTTGGATTTGGATTCTTCTATTCTGTTCCATTTTGCAAGAAGTGTACTTGTTACATTAGTGTCACAGATGCAGAATATGATCATGCATGCCAGTAACTACAAACTAAGTGGTTTTTATACACCGCATACTGTGATTTAGTGGCTTTGGGTAGTGTGGTATTTGTGGTTAACTTGCTTAGCCTCAGTGAGGGTGAAATCCTCCTTAGAATGGAGGAAGGATGGATTTGTGGTTTGAGTTTGAAATTGGAAAACAGGAGATCTCCTTCTGGTTTGACGACAGATTATTTGATTTGTGGGAAAATCTTTTTCTGTTCCTTAATTTCTTCTTATGTAAACGGGTGTTACAAAAAGTGTTGTCTGATTCTAGTGAATAGAGGACTCAATTCATTAATATTTGTAATGTGTTTTAAGACAATGAAGAGGAAATTAATATTTTTAAAAGTGGTTTTGAAAGAAGATACACATTTAATGCCTCCCTCAAAGAAAAAGTTACCAGCAGCAGATTGCCCTGAGGTAATAACTTTTAATGCTGTGACTATGGGCAGTGTAGCACATTGTAACACTGTAAAAATGAAGTTAAATTTTAAATTTGTTTCTCTGTGATTTCTATAATATCTACAATTTTCTATCATCCACGATATCTACCAATAATCTGTCAGTCTAACATACTACTTCTATTTTTCAGCTCTTTTTTCTTAATATTGCATGTCTAGTCAATGCCAGAGAGTATTCCAGAAACTGTTTTTCATAGAATGGTTTAGGTTGGAAAGAACCTTAAAGATCATCTAGTTGCAACTCCATGGGCAGGGACACCTCCCACCAGGGCAGGTTGCCCAAAGCCCCATCCAGCCTGGCCTTAAACACTTCCAGGGATGAGACATCCACAACTTCACTGGGCATCCTGTTCCAGTGCCTCACCACCCTCACAGGAAAGAATTTCTTTCTGGTATCTAGTCTAAATCTCCCCTCTTCCAATATAAAACCATTACCCCTTGTCCTATTGCTACAGTCTTTGCTAGAGTCCCTCCCCATCTCTCCCGTAGGACCCCTTTAGGTACTGGAAGGCTGCTTCTCCCTGGAGCCTTCTCTTTTCCAGGCTGAACAACCTCAATTCTCTCAGCCCGTTTTCTTAGCCCCAGCCCTCTGATCATCACTGTTACACTCACCATCCATGTGAGTTTTCATGACCATCTTTACCCTCCTTGCAGCAGAATTAGCAGGCCCCAACTCATTAGAGGATTTCTTCACACTCTGCCACCTTATCGCCAAAACCCAGTTTTATATGTGGTCAAATGTGCCTTCTACACTTATGGTGTAGAATACAGCGACAGAATATATATTTAGGACTTCATCCACCGGGAAATTCTAGATAATTTAGAACCTAACGGACTTTGTAGTGGCACGGGCAACTGCAAGCATTTTGGACTTCTCTGCTCTCAGCACAGAGTATCTTAAGAAGTTTAGAATTTTGATTTTCATAGAAGTGTCTCTACCTGATCTCAATATATTCATGAGGCTGAAAGTCTGAGATGAGGATCATATATGATAGTGTGGCTTCTTTGCCACAAGGTACATAAAGATCTTTTGGAGGGGGAATTGAGAACAGTAGAAAAAGCATGGTGGGAAGGGGGGGAGCATAGTTATGCTCGCATAAAATACACATACATTTGCAGGCAAAATACACCTTCCTGTTTGCAGTTGCTGCATGCATTTTGACTTTTTCATATCCAAGGGTACAGCATTGCTGTTCAAATGTCTGGTGTTCTGGATATGAGAAACTACCTCATTAAGAAAACTCCACTGGCATTGATAAAGAATTGCCAAAATAAATGGATTCCTAAATGACTGGATGTTCAGTCCCATTGATGGGTACGGAAGTGCAATATATGATCTTTCAGTGACTGGTTAACTGTTTTTTTTTCAGGCTGATGTTCCAAAACCAAATTGTAAAGGCAGCAGAAGTTAACCAAGAGCAGACAGTCTTCATTGGAGTAGGCACCACGTCTGACCAGCACACCAGTATTAACATACAAGAGTGCCAAATGGACTGCTGAGGAAATCCTAAATACTGAGTGCAGTCTGGAGAGATTAAATGATTATACTTCATTTGCAAGTATCCATGCTGTAAAAGAGAAGCACGTGCTTTAAAGTTGCTGTGTACGTAAGTATTGATTTTATGACATGTCCCATTAGGCATCAGAGGGAAAGTGTCAGGTTGCCCCAGACCACATTCACAGTGAAGTTCAAATGTTGCTTTTGGCACCTGCCCTGAACTTGGCTGTGATGTAATTTGTAGACGCTTTTTTTCCCCTACAAATTGGAGATGCAGCCAAATGCTGTTACCAGAAAGAAATCCCCGTGGTTATCACAAATAAGATTTCTTCCCTTTTGCCCCTGAAATCTTGACAGTGAATTTATTCTGCATGGTCAGTTATGCCACATCACACATCCAAGTGGTAAAAAAAGAAAAAGCAATCAATCAGTGAAGAGCTGGAAATCAGCTCTATATCTCAGCAAGAATCTAATCTGAGCCAAGCACTGGCTTTTCTCCTGTCTTTCCCAAATGCCACTGTGTCACTGTCTTCGCTGTTTGGCTGTTGGCTTCTCAAGTGAAGGAAGGGAACCAGGTATTGTCCTTGGTGTAGGTTTTTGTATCTCTCTGAGCACTCTAAGGGAGCTTCACTTGTTATCTAACCGTAGGTAACGAGGACCGTGCAGAATCATCACCTTGTACCTTTGGCTGTTGTTTTTCTCTCTGTGTCTCAGGAATGCAGTGTTGAGACTGATGTATGGTCCTGAAAAGATGATAAAAAGAGGGGAAGGAGAATTGGAGAGGACTTTCTGCTGCAAACTTGAGCAGAGAGTGGTAAAACCAATTTGGGGAAGGGTGTAATTTTCAAAAGCTCACCGGCACAATTTGTATTTTGTGCAGAAGGTAGTTACCTTGTGTGGTGTTGCTTGAATTACCCGTGAAGCATTTTGAAGGTGGAGAATGCTCTGTACAGAACTAGCAGCTCAAATCTAAGGCCTGAAATCGTATTTGGTATCCAAATGCTCCCTAAAGGGTTTGGCTTTGTGTTACAGCACAACCCAGAAGATCTTTGTTTTCTGCTTCTAAGCTGCAGCCAGACCCTTGTAAGAACAGCTGATGAGATTTACCCTTGATCTGGGCACAAATCAAAACCAGTGCTGCAACCTAGTCCAAGTGGTTGGGCCCATCTGTCTGCAATCAGAGAGATGTCAGAGCAGCTCCGACCCTAAATTTGGTGACAGGCTGTTATTGAAAGTGTCCCTGAGTAAGTTCCTACAAACAAAGCAAAAATAACCTCCATGCTTTAACATCTTAATATAGAGTACAGATGCAGTTATCACTGTTGGTAGTGGTGCTAAGGGTGTTGTTACATGCTGCGTGGACAGTGTTTAAACTTGTCATATTTTTCTTCTGGACAAGGGCTGGGACACCTTATGTCACACATGCTGACATCTGAGAGCTATTAATGGAGTGTTTGAGCCAGAAAAAAACCAACCCACGTACACCTTGTAATTATTTTGAAAAAGTTTATGCAGGGTGACGTGTGGTTGGCGAGAGGAGGCCAAATCTTATGTTCTTGGCTTTTGATGCAGACTTTGCTCACGGAGAGGGGTGGGTGGCCCTCCTGCTTGGCGAAGTTCAAGCTCGGAAAAGCTTTTCAGCACAAAGCCCACCCTTCCCAGCGTCTGCCTCGCTCGGCTCCTGTGAGAAGAAGCTGGGGGCTCCTTCCCCTCCGAACTCCCACTCCGGCGGGGGTCCCTGCGCTGTCCCCCGGGCGGGGAGGCGGGGGCCGGGCTGCGGGCGCCTCTGCCGGGGGCGGGCGGCGTTACCGCTCCCCGCTCAGCGCCTCCTCCGCCCGGCGGCGCAGAGNGGGTGGGGGGCTCCCAACTGCCACTAGGCGTCTGGGGAGCGATATGGTGGCAGGGGGTCCTTATCGACCCCCGGGATGCCTCCCGGCGAGGCGGGAACAACCGGGAAGCCCTTGGTGGGACCCCCTTCTCTCCCCACACATCGGCCCCCGAAGCCGAGAAGGTGCCCGGGGCGCGAGCGCCCTGTCCCCGGTACCCCCCGGGAGGGTCCCGCTGGGCTCCGCACCTCCCGCCGCACTGGCTGGGTATGGAAGGTCATGGCTCTGGCTGGGCTGAGCCTGCCGGAGGGATGAAATTAGTTTATCGGCGCTTGCAACGGAGCGCGGTGCGGATCGCAGCTCAAGTTTGAACACGAAGGGCTGCGGAGCCTGTGCCCGCCGGGCCGCGCCGTCAGGTGCAGCGGGGGCTGCGGGACGGGGGGAGGCTCCGGTGGGTGCTGCCGGCAGCTGCTGCCCGGCCCCGGCACAAGGCCCCCCTGGAGGGCTTCGTTTCTAGGGGTTGTTCAAACACAGCGTTCTCTTTACTATATTTCGGCGTTAAAAAGCGTTAATGATTTATGCCAGTGCTTCCTAACTTCTGGAGATCGTGGTAGCCTTTCCTTGGAAGGAGGGAAGACTACAGGTCTCCTTTTGTATTTAATTTCTGTTCAACACATCAGGAAGCTTAAATTTGGATATTTATTTTTTTTTTCCCCTTTACTGTTTCAGTGAAAAAATTTGGCCATATATCATGAAACAAGCCAATGCTGGAACTTTATGACGGTGGTTTATCCCATGTTATAAATCCAGTTTCAGACTTCAGAATTTACTCAGCGCCAGCCTGGCAGTGGCAGCAGTGAGCACATTGCAAAGCATGACAGTTTTTTCAGGTTTCACAAAGTCGCCCCGATTATCTTTTCCTCCTCTGCCTATAGCCATTTAGGGTTTCTGAACTATGCACAATATTAATGATATTAATATATCTAGACTCAGCAGTTACTGTTTTCCAAAAGAAAGGGATATATATCTCTATGCAGGAGAGGTTTTTTTTTCTGGTATTTGTCTTTTCTTCTCTAGAATAATTTTAGTAACTTCCAAAACATTTCACCAGACCTTTTTGACCTCTCTTGTGCAGGTGGCCCAGGCAAATAGTCTCCTCCACAGGGCTGTGCCGATTTGGAAGTAGAATTGACTGCTGCTGGGGCTGGGCCCGATTGTCCTGGGGACAGTGCCAGCGTGAGTACCAACGCTGCTGGGGCTTCTAGTCACTTGTAGAGAAGGCTTGGACACACCTACTCACGTCTTTCACATGTTCATACACATCCTTACAACACAGGGCTTAGGCTTTTGCACGTGTTGAATCTGACTTACTTATAAGGATGTTGTCAGGTTAAAGTTCTATTAATAACAGTACTAAAATGATTGCAATCAACTAAGGTAAACTTTAGTTTGGGTAATGAGAATTTGGGAATTTCTGTTTGGTTTCCAGGTCATCTTGTGCTCTGGTCTAATAGCCTGATGTATCAGTACACTGTGTCATCTTACAAGAGCTGCAGGGCGAGAATATTTGTGTCCAAGAAGGAAATCCAAATTACTGACATTTCACTTAGAAAGTCCAATCGATATTAAGTTGAAACCCCAAACTAAGGGTATAAAAACACCTGACAGCATCCTTTTACTGGGTCACATGTAAAGAGAAACACCTCTGAGATTCTCATATCTATCTAGAATCTTTGATTTAATTGTAGGATAACCAGGTAGATAAGTCTTCATCATTAACTACACCTTCAAAATTGTTTCTGTGGTGGCAGCTAGCACTCTGTAGAAGCTAAAATTCTTAGGAGTGTCACAGAGACCTCAGCTTGTTAAAATTACAGACTTTGATACCGGGAACACTTGCTCATGTGTTTAGCAGCGCACACAAGTGATATCCCCTAAGTTCTTCTAGGAGCAAACCTACAAATATTGGTTCTTTTTTTAATTTATTTTTTTAGACAAATGCCTGCAAACTAGACCATTTTTTACCAAGCTATTTTAAAAGTAAAGCAGATATTAAATACTGTAAGTGGCGTAGTCTGCAGGGCAGTGACTGTAGGCGACAAATATTGGGCAGATGATAGAAATAATATTGGCAATGCAACTAGAGACTCTCAGCAAAGGTTTTGTTCAAATCTGTAAACAGCAAGACTAGCTTCTTCCTTCCCAAGTGTGTTAAAAGCTCAAGATGTTTAATAGGTATATAAGATGACTGACAAAAAAGGCTATGGAAAGTACTTCTGGAACATAACATCCCTGATGCAGTTTTTTGATGCGAAGTTCTCAGGCTGATATCTTTCAAGCCATACCATAAATCATTCTGATATTTAGGGCTGTAGTTGGTAACAAGTAGTCCTTTCCCTGGGATGAATGTTTATAAAGAAGGAAGGAGAATGTGAAGTAGATTGATTTGGGCTACTCCAGAGATGATACAATATACATCCATCTCTCATAACACAGTTTTATTTGAAAATCATTGAATGTTTCAATGTTTGAAGCTGCAGAGGCTTAACTGGTATGTATCAATAATTCACATTGCTTTTTTTTTTTAAATAAACAAAAAAAAATCTGAAACACTACCTTTTCTTAGACAAGTCTCCTGTGCTGTGGCTGTAAATTGCAGGTTGTGTTCAGGTATAAGCTAATTTCAGTTATATTTGTCCTTTAATTTCTCAGTATTACCAAGTCTGATTTGGAGTTGCATTTTTATCATGTTGGGAGACATGAATACCATAAAGTGGTACTAGGAAAAGGTCCATAACTAAAAGTTGAAAACGAGACAAAAGTGCTAATAGTAATACAAAGTATTTTTTACTCTTTTGTCAGTAAGGTCATTTGTAGTGCCAACTTGTTCAAATACTATAAAGACTCTTTTTATTTAAGGTTAAAGCTAGGTGAATTCCCGTCTCCTTCCACTGCGTTTTAGTCCGTTATTCACAGACTTGTTCTCTGCACACAGATGCGTTTTATGTGGTCATCTTCAGTAGCTGGGACCAGACTTTCAAAAGAATGCAATTATCACTTAGAGTTCTAAATGCATTTTTTCTCAATTTATTCCTACGCACTGGGTACTAGTATTTTTTAAATTGCTGGTTCAGAAGAGTCTGAGACATTTGGGTGAAGACCTTGTTAAAAACTTAACAGCCCCTTCTGTTTTTTAAATGGGGGCCAAGCTCTTAGCAAAATAAAACAATAAAACCTTCCCCGGTTGTGGGTGGTGAAAATTCCAGTCATATCACAGAGTGGGAGATTACAGTAAATGAAAGTGAATCTTTCTAGTGCTGGCAGCCAAATAAAAAACCTGTAGTCAACTCTCCACTTTGGGAATGTGGCATTTGGTATGAAGGATTAACCTGGCACTGAAGGCAGCATTCCTGGCCTCAAAGGAAAACTTCAGTGTTTTACTGTACAAAGGGATATCACTGAAAAATTTCCAAAAAGCCAAGTACACAATTATTTCTCCTGCTTTCTCTATGGAGAAAGGCAAACTTCTTAGTTCTGTCCCCAAAATGAGTGCTATAAATACAGACTTCAGACCGTCTCTACTAGATGCAAGTTGTCTTTGTTCTTTCTAGAATAAACTGTGTTTGCACAATGAAAACAAGTCTAGAGTCAGGCTTAAAAATTAGTGGTGAGACTCAGTTTACAAATGAGTCCAAAAAGAAGCTATAGATATTCAGGCTGTAATGCTGAGCTCTTTATTAGTGAGCTTGAACTGCTTTTCTCAAACTAGTTTGAGCCTGCAAGTGCTACAGCACCTTTGGACTCTCACCTGCTTACTTATACAGAGTTTGCTGTGTAGGCACTGATCGCCTCTGAATTTATCTTTCTGACAACACATTTAAGGCAAGAGCCATGCTGGAGCTTGAGTGTAGCAAGAATCAAGGCTCCAAGAGATGACAGGGTTGTCCTGTTTTATGGAGACCTCTGAATCATGATGAGGCATGGGCAAGTGATGGCTAACATACCCGAATGCATTTTAGGCTGTCCAGCTGAGCTGCACCACCAAACACGCATGGACATGCCTTCTGCCCATGGCTATTGGGAAAAAAAGTATTAATTTAAACTAGCTGTGTGATTTAAGGTAATGGTTTAATTGTAACAGAGGTTTAAGCCTGCGTGTGTCAGCTCTAACAGAGGAGGATCGTGGCATAGCTGGCAGGCAGTAACTCACTAAGCCGTGATAACTCAGTGCTCCTGATCTTCCATCCATAATCCATCCATGCAGTTGCAGATGGAAACTGAACTGTGTGAGCTAAACTTGCTTTTGTGAAATGTGGAGTGATTCCTTTTACGTCCCTTGGACTGACAAAAGAGTGCACATAGAGCAGAATTGTGCTTACTGCTGCTTAGTAACGCAGGTCAGTGTAACTCAGCTGGCTTTTACACTCTTATAAACATGTAGGAAGAAGTGCAAATCAGACCTCTCCTTTAATTTACACTCTTCCTTTAAAACACCTTCTGTTGATAAATTACACCCATCCAGACTTGTACATGTAAGGAGGTGCATGGAGGTCTGATCTGTCCATAGACTTGCTTCTGAAACCTGTCAGTGTCAGCTGTGACATCTCAGCTTGTAGAAACACCCTGGCTCCAGTGACATGAAATTGCCTTCCCAAACAACTTTTCTAATTCCAGCAAATGCTGGAAGGTGGAGGTGTCCCTCCAACTGAAATAATGAAGAACTTTGAAACAGGTTGGATTTTTTTGGGGTCTTCCTTACAGGTTGTGAACACCAAAGTGAGATCCATGTTTAGGCAACTGATAAAAATATAGCCGTATTGTCAAAGAGGCTCAACAAACATCACTCAAATTAAATTTCGTTGGCATTTCTAAGTCCTTGTAAATTGAAAAGCCATCCACACTTATTTAGTGGCCTAATCTATCCCAGAACAGTGGATATTTTCAATCATTAACCTAACTAGCCTTTCCCAAGCTTTGATCTGGTGTATAAACCAGATTTATTGGTTAAGCCTGGTGTGTAGAAAGGCTTATTTGGAAGCAGCAGAAACGTTTAATCAACAACACTTAGTTCATGTGAAGTAACCTCATCATTGGTAGAGCTGATCTTCTGTACTGATGGACTTAACAGCATCGGTGCTTTAAAGTTAGATGTTAAACATCCTAGTTGATGTTAGTCCAAAAATCCCATGTCGTTGCCCAGCCTGTGGGATTTACTTGGACCTTAATAAGTATTAGAAGGAGTAATAGCTGTAAGTAGGAGTAATCACACAGAAGTCTGCTTCTGTGAAATATGGTACGTTGATAAAGCACCTGATGAAATGTGTGCAAAAATAAGGCTGTTGTCTTGCATTTTTATGTTGCTGTTGTGCATACAGCAAAGCCATAACCCAGAGCAAAAGTGAGGCTATAAACAGTTTTTTTCAGGATTTTTTCTCTGAGAGCAGGGGATTTTGGCTTCCTGTGACAGAGAGTTCTTGGAAAGAGCAGGCATCAACAGTCTATTTTTAATTCATAACTCCTTTTGCATTGTAAGGCAGCTGCATCTCTGGTACTGAGTGTGTCGTCCTGACCCAGAACCCATTGAACGGGTTTTAAAGTATACAGGGAAAATCAAGTCAGGGCACGCATCATTGCATGCATCTTGCACAAACACACTCTTCTCTGTGCCAAAAGAAAAAAATTGCCTTAGGATGTTGATGCAACTTTTTTTTTCTCTTTTTTTTGGTCCTTCGATGTGTTATTCAGCGTTAATTTGCATGGTTTGAAATACTTGGGAGAAGATACTTTCCAGCAGTGGTAGGGCTGGAGCTCAGCTCTTTGAGCTGCATGAGAAATGTCAACTGCAGAACAGAGCTGTGTTCATTCCTGTGTTCTGGCTGCTGTAGTCTAGGAGACCTGCTCAAGCCTGTCATCTCATCCCCCTAATACAATGTCTGGGACAATATTCTGCAGGGATGACTGTCTTCCTGAGTGTTTCTCAGTGAAAGAGTAGTCTGGGGCTCGTTGTCCAAGAGTCTCTGCTGGGTCTGAGGTAGGCTGAGCAGCAGGGAGGTCCTTGGATCCTCTGCTGACTGACCCTTGCTGAGAATTCGGTGCTTGGAAATCAACTGTACTTGCATACTGAGCTCTGGAACTCGGGCAGCCTGTCAGAAAACTAGAACATGGGATAAGAGATGCACTCATTTCATTCTGAGTGTCATGATTTTTGTTCCCCAGTATTAAAGAGGAAGCTCTTTCCTTCAGTTTCCAACAGGCTATGCTAGGGGTTATTTGAAAAATAGTTGTTCTTTGTGAACATTTTTGCTACTTGCCTTGCTTTTAACTGGCTTACAAATATCTCTGTAGTTCACTCAAAAGGTAAAAAAATGGTTTCCACATGTGTGTGTGTTTCATGAACAAAATACACCTGCTTTATACTTGGCTGCATGTCTGTTTGTAATTGATCTGTGTGCTAGTTATGTGTAGTCAAGGTACACTAAAGATATAAGGCTGCTTTTTGCTTCAAAAGTTCAGCTGCAGTTTAACACCCAGGAACTGTAGAAGGAGATACTACTTTAACATAGATTTAAAACATTAGGCAAGATATTTTTTTTAAGAAAAGCTATATGAACCGGCTTGAATTCTCATTCTGGATTACAGTTTGGACAACTCCTTTGCTAGAGGTGATGGTAAAAATAGTTCTTTTTGCTGTGTTTGCATACATGCAAAAGAGAAGGTTGGATCTGCAGCTTCTAAACACGGATGCAGATTGACTGTCACAGGCTCTGTTGGCATGAGTCTGCATGACTGTTGGGGTCAGCAGAGGGTACTCTGAGATTTTTGTCTGATGGACAGAAAGTTTGAACAACAGAAGATGCTTAACAGGGTTATAATCCCGCTGAACATGTGTTTTACAAGTAGTGATGTTATTTGATCACTCATTTCAATGTTGAATTCTCCTTAAACAATAACAAAGTCTATAAAGTCTGTCTTGAGAAGGGGTTGTAAAGATGAGTGGACTCTTTCAGAGCATCCACCTGTTCTAACTCCCTTTGGCTATGTCCCTGTGCTGAAGTTTCAGTGTTTTACCTAGAAAGCAAAACTAGAATACGTTAGGAAAGTAGTTTCCCACCATCTTATGCTCTAAACCCATGACAATCAGCTTAAAAGCCTAGGGACAGCCCAACCAAGAAGGTGCACAGTAAAATAGCTGGTTAGTGAACGTGTAAGTCAAGCCACCAGTTCACACCTCCCCTTAGCATTGCATCACTTTAAAATGTTAATCAAAGGATGTCAGGTTAGCATTTAGATTTAGCCAAACCTAGTAGGAAGCACACTGTTTCAGGAGGTCCTAAGAGGGACCTGCAGGAGAGAGAGAGGAGCTTGTGCAAGCTGATAGAGCAGGTGGAGGCAGAACTAAACGCTTCGCTGGGAACTGTGCATGCTGCTGCCTTCTCCTACCAGTTGAGAAGACACTTATGCTGGCTGTGCTGCTGCTCCTGTCCTAATGAGCTTAAAGGCTGTGTATCTCTACTGTGCAGTCTGTTTGCAGAGGTGCTTGGTGGTAATGGTGGTGGGGTGGGGGAAGAGCTGGCTGTGCTCTCATTGATGTCTAGAAGGAGATTCTGTATACCCAACGATATTCTTGTTTATGCGTACCTGCATAAGTCATCTCACACATCAATGGGAGAAGAGGCCGTGAGCTGCTTAGGACTTCTATTTCTTGCACGTAACAATGCTTTCAGTGGGAGTGGCAATTCTGTATAGCCCAAGATGCACAAAAAGAAAACCATGATTTTGTCAATAATGAGATGTAAAACCACTGCCTTCCAGGAGGCCTGACACACTAGCGGGAACCTCCTTGAAGTCAACAGGAGTTTTGTTACTGAATTCTATGTTGCAAGACTAAAGTCTTTATTAAATGTATTGTTTTGACAATGTTTAATTAATATTGAGATGCAACATGCCTGCTTCTTGTAAAATGAACAATATTTTCGTGCATCTCTGGTACTTTTCAAAGAAAAGCATTTTATACAGAATTGCGATACTGCTTTAATACTGCCATGCAAGAAAAAATGAGGTTTTGCTATTTTTATTCAGTTGTTATGGGGGTTTCTATTGGTTTAGAAGCTTTATGTTTTTAAAATAGTTATGACTTTACTATGTTGAAGATGCAGTATCCTTTCCTGCCTCCCTACTGCATCCCTCATGCACTTCATACATAGAATAATACATTTGCAGTCCAGTTTTTCCCAAGAAAATCTCAACAATAACACAATTTGGCAGTTTACAACTGCAGTATACTCATATTTGGAGCTTCCCGCAAAGCTCAACAACAACCTGGGGAGCCTCCCTCCACTCTAGTAATTCCTAAGGGACTTTCTGGTTAAAACTAATTTAAACCAATATAAGTTGCAGTTATAGCAAACCCTTAGGTGTTGGTCACATACTACTTAAAATACAAAGAGCTGCTGTTGCTTAAGTCCCACTCTTTTATAGTAACAGTGTGTAGCCTAACAAGCTATGCTGCTAACATTAATTTTATTGGCAAATAAATTGATTTAAAATAAGCCCAAAACGTAAATTGGTGTTTCCATCTTATTTAACTTTTGTAGCATGTCCAGTTTCATATGGTAGTAAGAGCTGAAAAGGTCTCTAAGCATTAGTTTTAATTTAGATGACATTCAAAATTTAAACATTATAAAAAAGAGCAGTAAATTTATATGCCAGCATGTTTATTGGTTGCAGATGTTCAGATACTTATAAACGGGTGCAATTTTAATTACTCTCACATTAGCATCCAGATGCTAACCCTATACATTTGCTCTGTGGAGATGCAGCATTAAAAATATATACCTATATTTAAATGAAAGGATACCGTCTCTTTAACAAAAGCATTTATGTTCTGTTGATGGAAACATTGAAACTAAGCTGTGAAACATGAGAATTTTTACAACTGTGTGCCATATGAAACATGACAAAATGTAGCTCCTGAGCTGATTGAATAAGAATAGCATCACGTCATTATATTTGATTATTCTTATGTGTGTTAATGAAGTACTGATGTAAGGTATTTCCATTTTTAAATGTGTACCAGAATTTTTTTTTATTTCAGAAAAGCTCTGAATGTTGAATGTGTGTAAGTCTCCAGGAATGTAACAAGTTGATAAAAACCCCAGCCAAGTCCATCCTCCTTACAGGAAAAAAAAAAAAAAGCTGGAATTTCTTTTTTTGGACATTTGTTTTGCAGCTTTCTACGTCTTAAGGCAGAGAATAGCCAGCCTAAGGTGCCAGCCCAAAGGTTAGCTGAACATATTTCTTGAAATAATTTTGGCAAGGTTATGACTCAGAGTTATAGTCTCTAAGTCATAAGTTTACATGAAAACTATAATACGTGACAAGAAGATGTAGATGTTCTTTTATTTTATTTTTTTTTTCCCTTTTTTAAACATTTGCTTTTGGGAAGATGAGGGGGGAAGGGAATTAACAAGGCTGTTTTATCCAAGTCATCTATCTGATGAGATACTTGTTTTCTAGATTGATGAGATACTTATTTTCTAGACTATTGCACTTTCCCCTTTTTACTCTTTTTCTGTATTTTACCTGCGCACTCGAGGCAATAGTTTTTATTTCCTGCAAATTGTTTATACTCACAGCATCGTATTTACTAGCTGTCAGCTGTCAGACTTAGGAGCCCTGATTTGCCTTGGCAGCGTTGGATCATGTGCAGTGGGAGGTTAGTTTGGGTAGGCTGAAGCACTTACTGGTCCCCGTTGCCTACTTTGCCTCCTCCACTGCAAGTTGTCATTCCCTCAACGGGGAAACTGCTGCCTTTGCTTTCCTGCAGTGTACAACCTGGTGTGTTAGAGCAAAATGAGATCAAGACAAGTTTCCATCAGTACCCAGCGCTGCTTAGGAGTTGATCGTTCTCATTTACTTATCCCTGTGACAGGGTAGGAGTCTTTAGAAAGGGGAGCAAAGCAAAGCAATCAGCTGTTCATCTGTCAAAGTCAGCTTTGTTACTGTGCTACAGGGGTAACTCTGCTGAAGCCAGTGGGTTTTATGTTCTACTAAACCAAAGAGCAATAAGGCCTGGTTGTTTTCTGCCACCACGCATGGAGACAGTCATGCTAGCCTGCTTCTACCTACTGAAATTCAGTAGACACACAGAAAGGTTCAGATAACAAGAAGGCATTTGAGATGATAAAACACCATTCTTTAAGCAATTACCACAAGCCACTAGAAATGCAAACATGAAAAGATTGACAAAGCATGAAATATTTCTCGCTTTTCTAATTTTGAGTTGTGCTAGATCAAATTTTCACTGTTATTTAAAAAGATTAAGTGCAGGACCACTAGTTTAACTTTCACTGACTTCATTAAATCCTATTGATTTCAGTGTTACCCCTGCTTAAGTTGTGCCTGCTTTTAAGTGCTGTTCTGAATAGCAAGGCATTAACGAACCAGGGTCTGGATTTGTGTCTGCAATTTAGGAACACACTTGGCAGCAGGGGCAAGCAAAGAGCTCGACATGATGGATAGCCCTCACTGGTTGCAGTTTGTCATATTAATGTGCTGTTGCCAGGGTCATATGTGCGAACTGAGTAACTGATTTACCCAGGCAAATGCAGTAGCTGTGCATGAAAAATCAGGAGCTGCTTACTTAATGGATATATATATATAGATATATTTAGATGGAAGCCTAAGGGTGCATTTTGAAAACGTTTGTTACTATGAATGTTTCAAATAAGCACAAGTAATTTGTGAAAAAATATTCAGGCAGTAGATACTAGCATTTTATCTGATGATGTTATCAGTCTCTAGTTAAAGAAGTTGGTCAAGGACATTTATTACGTTTCAAAATAGAGAGTGAGGAATGTTTTGCTTATCAGGCATATTAAGCTCTGCAGAGATATACGCTGTGACTGCCAGTACACTTATTTGAGAAGCAAAGTTATTTTTTCAGAAGTAATTCTGTAGTATGCATGAAGGGTATGACAAGTTTTTACCACCTACCGGTAACTGTGTGGTAGGTTAAGCTTTATGCCTTCTCCTGCATTTCTATGTAGTTGAACAAAGAAGAAATATGTAACTCTGGAAGAGCTGCAGTGATTTATTTTACAAATCAGCTCATACCTTTGGGATCGTGTTCAAAGTTACTGTGAATAAGGCAGATCTATTTTCCTGAGCATGTGTTTATGCAATTCCATAATTTGCAAAGAACTGCAAAAAGTAAATAGAAAAAGGCAGGCATGAGCTGAAGCTGGCTCTGAGGAAGACAGGTATGGTACTTGAGACTGTGGTCTGTTAACATCCCAGGAAAAAGGGGGCTAGAAGGGTAAAGAAGGGAGGCATAGAGGAAACCTTGTTCCAGCGACATACAAGTCTTGTTATACAGTTGTATACTTGGGGAATGCAAGTAATGATCAGAAGATTGGAAGTCTGTTCTGCATTCAGCAGCAGTATAAGAGGATCCCATAAAGGTATGTGAAGCTGAGTAGTCTGGAACCATCTCTGGGCTGATGTGCAAATTGCTTTCTGTGTTTGGGCAAACTGAATTTTAAGGAGCTGGGATTTAGGGTCAAAATAAATATGTTACTTGAGAAGGCAGAAGCATTCAGACAGGTGGTCACCATAGTTTGTTTCAGATGCAGATATTCTTATGCATATTTTTAGACTGTATAGGGGTGAAAATAGAAGTTCAGGAACAGTTTGGACATCTTCAGTCTGGCATTTTGAGGAAGATTTGAGTGGAGAAAGCAATTAAAGACTTTGAGGGCAACTTCTATCATAAAACTCTGTTGCGGGCATCACTCAAGACAGAAAATGCAAGGAAAAATACCTAATTATTAAGGGGCAGAACTTATGAGACAAAGAAGAGAAAAAGAATGTAAGAATTATACACAAGGCTGTTTTGATGAAAGATGTAACTAGGAGTGTTGGAAAACCAAAGAAGAGTTGAATTAGTGGAGATACTCCACTAAGAAAGCTCAGGGATTTGAATCAAGAGCAGGAGCTAGGCAGGTAGGACCTAAGCAGTGCAACTGACTGGTTGTGACTCCACCAAAAAGTGTTTGGCAATGAAGAAATTCTACATGAGAACGAATAGAGGGAACAGCACGTGGTAGTCAACTGTTGCCCTTAAAAGCTTAGTGCAGAGGAACTGACAAAACCTGAGGGGGACTTCCCAAGGAGTTTTGCTGGAACTGTGTGCGGGGAGAAAACACTGATGAAACTTAAAAACCCCAACATTATAGAGCCATAATGAATTGAGTGAATGTGTTTTTCATTTATTGTGTTTGTGCAACAATTAAAAAATAATAATTCAGAATAATTGAGTCATGCTCAAACATCACCAGCAGCTAGAAGTGGCTGGGATGATTGGTGGTTTCTGGCTTTTACACAAGCATAACACATGCTAACAGCACATGCTTTTCACCAGAAATTCTTTCTCCCATACTTAAAAAAACCACCAAAACCTACCCGACCCTAAACCCAAACCACTCATTCATGTTTCAATTCCTTGTGTTATTTTTACAGGAAGTTTAATTTGGCCTGAAGTTTAAGTGAGACTTAAAATGTGGTATTTATCATCTTATTTTGGAGGAAAAGGTAGTTCTTGCCAACCTTTAAAATAGGTACTCTATTAGATTTATGGTCAAATAAAAGGCCACTGTCTACATTTCCTACTTGCCTGGTAGGGAAGTGAGCGTTACGTAGCAAACTGGAGTCCACGAGCATGGCTTGCTTCAGTCAGTGTGAATGTGAGTTGATCAGAGGGAAATTATGTCCTTTTAGTTGAGGCTGGTTGTGGGGGAAGTTTTTAGTTGTCAAACTGCAAAGAATATTAGTTGGGAGACTTTTTTCCCCACTACTTATTAGTCTAGTTATGTTTAAAAAACAGATAAACACCGTGGTGTTGGCTGAACCATGGAGGTTGCTAAGCTTACTGCAGGGAGCCTTTCTTTTGTGTATATAAGTTCTTCAGTTGTGACATTGACCTTCTGAATTAGAGGAATATTTTCACTAACGAAATAAATGAGATTTTCATTTAATTTAGAAATGAAAATCTCATTTATTTCGTTACTGAATTTTATGAAGATTTTTGTCTTCAAATATGAGATCGTTTTTTCTCTGATTTGCTGCTAATTTACAATCTATGCAATTGAGGGTAGAACCAAGATTTTTTGAAGTCAGCTAAACTGAGGATGCCACAGGCTCAGCTACTGAACTGTAACACTTCGCACCAAACTGATCCCATGAAGTTTTGTGTTTTTTAAAGAGCAATTATTGCCTAACTGTATCCTATTCCACAATATGGATTTTCTCTAAGGTGCAGCTGAAATTTCATGGAAGCTTTCAAAAACATATATATAGTTATTTCTGTTTCTCTACTGTAGTTTAGAGCACATCCTTCCCCAGTAACTTCATAGTCATGAAGTTGGTCTTCATAGTCTTTGTTGACTTTGTTGATGTCAGGAAGATAAGGGTCTCAAAGAATGAATGGGCTCTTAGACAATTATTTTTTTTCTGCTTATAACCATACTGATTAAAAAAAAAGCAATAATTGTTTCCAAGCGCAAAGTTCTAAAATTTTTTCATGATACATCAGTTGATCTTCAGTAAAATCTGTCCATTACCAAAGGGCATACTTTTTAAAACATACCTCTTAGTAGTCTAAGCAGCCCCTTTCCCTAGTGCCTTAATTGTGAGGCATTTCTGGATCTGAATCCCATTTCTTTGTTTCTGGATACTGCTTTTTGGAAAAAATAATCTTATGTTAACTAGACACATCCTTTTCTGTTGCCTTTTGAGATGTTCCTTAAGACAATTTTTGGAAAGACACTGCACCATCGTGTTAGGAAGATCTGTTAAGAGCAGTGCTTTAGATTTAAAACAAGGTTTTAAGTTCTCAGGGAATATCACTGGCCGTATATATAATGTTTAAACAAAAAAACACCCTGATAATAAAGGGCAAATGCTGTCCTAAAACTGGAGCAAACTCCTATGCTAACGGTTGCTTCTGTGGATGCATTTGTGGGAATTGCTGATTTTGGATGCTTTGAATCATACGGAAAAGATTTTAGAACGTCAGAGATTAATTAGTATAGCTCTTCAGCAACCAACTCTAATCCTTTATGTCTGTTTTAATTTTTTTTGTTTTTAAATTCAACCCTGTTGAACAGCTTGGCTAGAATACAAGCTACATTTTTGAGTGCCTTCTGACTGATTTCTGTTAAATTACATCTTTAATACATCCAGCTTTATAATACAGCCTGTTGTCAGATTAATTAATATTACAGTTGGATCGAGTTTGTTACTTTGCAAATTCCAAACGATAGTGTTAGTTTAGAAAATGAACTTAAATCCAGGGTAAATAGTAAATCCTGATTGCAAGGTATACAGTTTATGCCACCCTCTCATTTCTGTCTAACCTGTGTCCATCTTAAACAGTAAGCTCACCAGAATTTTGCATTTACATTTTTTCATATAATGATAAATAACATTTTGTAGCATAGTAACCAACCAGTAGGTTGAAACAGTATTTTTAGTAATAAAAGAAATTCCTAATAAAGAAGACTTAGAAATACTGTTTAAAATTTTCAGTTGTAAAATTGGTTTTGGAGTTACTCAGGTTTCATTGTGCTCTGAAAATATTCCATTATTTCTATGTCAGCAGAAATACATCTTGTGCATGGATTCTTGTATTTCTTCAAAAGAGATTCTTGTTTTATTACTGAAGTTGTAAAAGTTTGTTTTATGAATTTTGTTTGTGCTAGATTGAGAGAGGTACCAAAATCCAGCTTCCTAATTATTTCTTGGAGTTCTGTATTTGTGCTCCATTTAGAGAATTAGAAAATGCCTGCCAAATTTGACTCTAGAAGCAGAATAAGTGATAACTTCACATTTGAGACTCTATCTGTACAGCAGGTTGGGTAATAAGTGCTTGAAATGTTCTGAGTCCAATTGACTTGGATGTGTGCAGTCATCCAAAGGGAAAAAAATAATTTAAAAAATAATTCCCTTGCTAGAATCCAAACACCCGAAAGGGAGAGATTCAGGCAATGTGACTTAATTAAGGGGTAAGGCATGTTGCCTTATGCTTGTAGAGGAAAGTGGTGAATCCGGGGGTCTGAGCTGCTGCCTGTCAGTGACTGAGCTGTGGCTTTGTCCTAGGTGACATACAAACATTGATGTATGCATTTTTTATATAGCTGGAGCATATTCTAGTTTTACCAAATTTATTGGTAAATCATAGTACACACGTACATAGAGAGAGCAAGTGAAGGCACGGTGCCTGCTTGCTGATTAGATATTAAGAGAGTGTAATGTCCCAGAAGCAACACAGTGTAGTGTTGTGCAAAATTAGACAATTAACAAGTATCTCACTCCTCCCATGTGTATTGGGGGGGTGGTTATTTTTGAAAGTGCACCTGATGTTTGAAAAATGGTATCTGAAGCATATAATGATGCTGATCAGAGGAGCATGAATGGTACTATTTGTTAGGTCATTGTCATTTTTTTTTCAAAGTAGAGCACTGTCAGCTGTGACTGGAGTGGAAGAATAATGACTGTTCCTCTATTTGCAGCTATATGCCAGCCAGGATGCAAGCACGGTGAATGTGTTGGGCCAAACAAGTGTAAGTGCCACCCGGGATACACTGGAAAAACCTGCAACCAAGGTAAGAAACTGAAGTCCAAGGAAAATAATTTCTTCTTGAAATCACAGAAATATTGTTGATCTCTCTCTCCCCAAATGCTGTGTGTGTGTTGCCTGCAGTTACAGGGTAATGGACTCCTATGTTAGGTCTGTTGTTGCTGTAGCTGTTCTGATACTGGGACTGACATTTGTAGAGAGAATGGCATCTGCAGTAGGATAGCACAAGGGGAAAAGTTGCTTTTATTCAGATAAAATCAATGAGATGAACGTAAAATATGTATTTACTGCTCTTCTGAATGTGAATGAAATTATTCAAATCCTGTGGTGAGGATTGTTATTTCATAAAGTCAAAATTTCCAGGTTTGGGTAGTGACTGTTTAATTAAACCCAATTATTTTCATGTATTCTCACTTTTGTTTTTTTTGATCCTGAGCTGCCTAGGTAGCAATAAACTGTAGGGCATACTCAAGATTTGGAAAGATGAAGTGTTCTCTTGCTGAATTATCAATATAGTTTCACTGTAGTTTTTTTTCCAAAAGTTGATCTCCAAAACATGTAATGGTGTAAAGATCACAGAATATGAATAGAATTGCACTGTATGATTTATTAGATTTCGATGCCTAAGACATATTTACATACAAAGATATCTCAGTAAGGCTTTCTTTTCCAGTTGTCTCAGCCTACGGAAGAAGTTTCTATGTTTTGTGAGAGTGAGGAAGTAGGGCAGAAAAGTGTAAACTTTTAGAAATGTGTGAACATTTAGAACTAAGTTAAAAAACGTACACTGGTGTTTGTTAACCTTCTTTTGACATGTTGATTTTAGAGTGAATAGTTTTCTTTAAAAACAGAAAATTATTTCTTTCCATATTTACTAAACCTTCTCGAACTGCTGTGGACATGAATGTTGTATTGTTCAGTTTTGTTTTAAGTCTCCTTCTGTTGTCTCTCAAATTATCCTGTCTCCTTTTTCCCTTTACTCTGGGCTGACATTTTAAAGGATGGGTTGTTACGATTTTATTATTCTACATGTGTTTTGGTCAATCTGGAACTTTTGTTGAAAATTGTGCAGTGAGCCAACAGTTGTTAGATGTATATGTAACAGATTTATATGTGCTAATTATTTTAACAATGTCAACAGAATGCTGTTCAGATTGCTGGAGGCTCCAGACTTGAACTAAACGATTCACTTTGCACTAAATGCTGAAGGAAGGGAAAAAACATGATGATAAATGACTAAAGGAAACCTTTTAGGCAGTGTTGATCAAATATTCTTGCACAGCATTGGTGCCCATGTTGCTGTGGAAGGTGTTACCTGAGGTTTCCTAGATGCCTGCTGGCAGTAGTGTCCCAAACATCCATCGGTTCAAGTGACTACAGCCTATATCTATTCTATTCTGTGGTGAGAGCCTTGAGCTGTTGGGGTTGGGGTGTGCGTTCTTGCCACGTGCCAATTCCACGTTAGGATGAGACATGAATGTGCACGGTGTGGATGCAGAGTCTGTTTTTGCTGAGAGGAAATTGAAATGGCACAGGATAAGTGTGCCTTACGTTACCATAACTTAATATAGCACTTGTCCTGTTCAGTCCGTGGACCGTCTTTCTTCTTTCTGTTCTAGAGTAGTAATTGGTGATAACAGAAAGTAATGGTGTATTTTGGACTGGGCTGGCCACTGAAACAGACAACAAATGCTCTCTTTAACTTCTCTCTCAAGGGAGAGAAGAATGAGAGAGAGAGAGAGAGACTTATGGGCTGCAAAATAAATTAAACTACTTGAATGAAATATTAAAATAACAATAATAAAATATAATAATATAAAAGAGAAAAGAATGAAATTTATACGATATATACAACCCATATTGAGCTCCCAGGATGACAGTCACATCACTGGGAAATTCTGAGACTGAACTCTTAGTAACGGATGGGAACTGGGTTCTGGATGTGGGTTCAGTAATGCATGGATCGGAGTCAAAGGCAGACAAACAGACAGAGTCCTCCTTGGACGCCAGGCGTTGAAGAAAAGATGCTGATTCCTTTGATCCCTCAGCTTTTATACTGAGCATGAGGCAGATGGGATGGAATACACTGATGATCAGTTTGGGTCACCGCTCCAGTTTGCTCCTTCCTGCAGGTGTGACCCCTCTACTCTCCTCTGCTCCTGACCCTCCAGTGGGGCACAGAACAAAGTTATCTGACCTTGGTTATTATAGCAATGAGTGTAAGCAAGCGCCTCTCTGCATACCATTCCTGGGCTTTAACTATCAACATCAGGCTGTATCAGTCTGGTAGCAGGCACTGGCTGAAGAATATGCCTTTGATTTCAAAGAGTTAGAAGAGACTTAACTGAAAAGTAAAATTACTGAAAAAGAAATTGGTTCTGTTTTACTTCAAACCAGGACAGTTGGCAAAATAAATGTTGGAGTTCCTCTGCAGAGGTGGAAGTCTTTCTAGTCTGTGAACGGTGCTGGGCTGTAACATGTGCTCAGGTTCCTGGTGAAGGTGTTCTTTGAGTATGAGTGCTGATGAATAGGCTTTGCATCCCATCCGTTTGTGCACCTTGCGGATCAAGCCATATTCCAAGGAACCATCCAAGGGAAGAAGAATGAAGCCTGACAGTGAAACTGTTGAACCTCGACTGTGTGATGATGCCTGGATGCTTGTCCTTTTCCAGCAGCACTGCGGTGGCTGTAGCAAACTGGACCACGCTTTACGTCACTTAGAATTTAGGATGAGCTGATCACCATCTCTTTTATTACGTTATGACATTCAGCAACTAAATCTCAGTGACTTTGCAAGAGCTCTCCCCTCAGCATTCAAATCTCCTGAGTGGCTTTAGTATTTCCCTTCTAGCTTTTTGATCTCAAGTTTACAGCTGTGATCAGTTAAGAAAACGCTGAGCAACTTGAAAGAAAATGCCCTGTGCCAGCTCCCTAATTTATAGTGATAATAACGGAACTAATACTTCTTTCAAAATGTGTTCCTCGGAAAGTTGATTCCTGCTCTTCAGTAAGATTTATGTTCACAGACAAATAAAAGTAGTTGAAATGCAGGGTAACTTCATGTGGCTGGGAAAGGGTGCTTTTAAGCAAAGAATGTAAGGCAGTTTTTCTGTAACTTACTGTCCTCATATCCTGCTTGCTCCAGGAGCATGATCAAAAATTTCCTACTTTCTCTTTTTGTAATGCAGTTCTTGTCAGCACTTTATTTGTGTGTATGTATGTATCTATCCATTTATTTATTTTTCATCATGAAGTAATGTGTATTACAAAGATCTGGTCATTTTTATTATGCCTTCTTCCCATCCTGTGAAGATAAGCAGCTATATACAAGTCCACCTGGTCAGAGCAGTGAAGCGCTTCTATTCCGCGCCCTGGATCATCGTGCAAGAAGTGTAGCATCAAGGGGTGAGATGGTCCTGTATTTCAGGTGGCGTGCTCCTCCTACGTGCACGGCTTGAAACAGTAATACAATTCAGGGGTTGAAAGCTAATAGACCGATGGCTGTTACACAAAAGCTGAACCTGCAGTGTCATTTAGCATGCAGAGCAAATAACTGATTGTATTTCCTTGATGCTGTGTGCCTTTATTCTGAAAAAGCTTGACTCTCCACCATACTCATGGATGTAACTTGCTGCTTCTTTTTTTTTTTCTTTCCTCTGCTCTTCTTTCAGGGCCTGTGATTTTTATTTGTCTCTGAGTTCCTTTGTAAAGTGAGAGTGATGGAAATCACAGAATAATTCTGCCTATGATTGTACATCAGGTCACATAAAGACTGTGATTTATATGAGGTGGAAGTTGAAGAAAATGAGGGTTGCTAACTTCTGCGTTTGGCAGCTGTTGATTAATCAAAGTGATGTGAACAAAACTCTCTTAGAGTGATACAAATCTCCTCTCATAGTTTGACATGGCAGTGTGGTGATAGTTGCTGGAAATGAAAGCTGATCTACTGGTTATAGTATGGTGATAACAGTTTAATTTTTCACTTGGCTTCTGGTCCCTGCTTTTCTGTTTTCAAAGTCTGAGTAAATTTGGTATTAAGTGTTTGACCCCTGTGTTGCCTGATTCAAGCTAGCTAATAGGCAGGAAAGGTCTGAGTGGTGGAGTATTCTGCAGAAGCTATTTAAAGAAAATAGCAGCATGTATTGCATCTTCCTAGGATGTGCCCCGTTGTTAGGTGTGCACTGAAGTCAGTCGTTATCATCTAGGACAATGTGTGGTGCCACACAGTAGTCAAAGTCATCACGTCCGATTTTGCCATCCCTTTTGTCCTTTCCTTGCATTCACATTCACATTCGCATTTCATTTCCTTAAAAAAAAATAAAATCCTTGGGCTCAGGAGCCTGTGCTTGTGTTATAGACCTGCTTTCCATAGTGCCCGGAACTGTCGGTCTGCTTCTGGGGACAGCACTGTCTTAGGTTATTTTGAAATGAAGAATGCTGGATTTGCATTGACCGTGCAGTTGTGGGCAGCGTGGGAATCCAAGTAGCTGACCAGTGAAATTCTCAGCTGCAGGAGAGTGAGTGGACATTCACACAAAGAAATTAAAAGGATTTGTTAAACATTTTAATAGTGTTGGGCTTTATATTTTGAATTCCATTGTGACATTATAAATGACTAAATGACGATGATATTTTATCAAAAATAAAAATGATGTAAAAGTGTTAGTTTTATTACCAGTTATCCATTTTAGCTTTTGATTTTTTTATTTTTTTATTTTTTAGATTAAACTTCTCCTATTTTTTTTATTTCCTTGTTTTTGAATGATAGACATTTTTACTGAGCTGCCTTTATAGATCTTGCATGGAAGACACAATTGATAAGTACCCAGCATTTGTTCAAGAGGTATGTTGGTACAGCTGACATTTCGACTGCTAACATTAGCCTGAACCTGTTCTTGGAAAAATAAACCTTATTTAAGGAATGAGAAACACACAAGCAGCTGGTGAAAAGAAGAAAAGCTGCATTTTGAGGAAAAGTAAGATGGGCTGAGCAGTATGCTCAAACACACCTAGCCTCTTTGCAGGATGGCTTCTCTTAAGCAGCCCCAGCACTGCCAGTCCTTGTTTTCCTGAACAGTAGTATTCATTCTGACTCCATAAGGTTAAAACCATCTGTCTCTGAGTAGCTAATTTTGAAGGCAAAATTGGAAACCCGTGACACACGAGGTTTAGGTTGAAGTGGTGGTGTGCTCACAGCCTATTTCTGCTGCCTTGTGACCTCAGCTTTCTGTTGCATCAGCCAAGGTTAAAAAACCCGACCTTTTTCAAGGCACAGGCATTTGACTTTCAGCGTATTTTTTAAGATGTGAATCAAAAGCTGATGTTGACAGCATTTGTTCACGGGCAGAAATAGAGAGAAGCGAAGACAATAGAAATAATATAGTCAAAATTCCATGAATGAAAAGCATGCGATGTGATATTGTAATACAGCTGATTGCACCTACTTTTTAAGATCAGGTTATTCTCAGAGGATGTTACTAATAGCTGTCTATTTGTCAATACCACAGCTTTCATTCCTGTACTAAGAATATTTTGTACCAAACGGTGGTGTAGTTTTCAGAGTCCTATAGAAAGATCCAATTATTTAAGGCTCATAATGTAATCTATACTTTATGGAAGATGATAAACTGAGAACCATCAGTTGCCAACTTTGGATCTGTGGTTGTAGCTCCAGAAATAAATGCGAGAGTTCTTGGGGGTGAAGTCTTCAGGAGCTGAAGTGCAGTGGGATGTAAGCACTAGAAGTTGACTGGGGCACTGTTAAGATCTTGCCCTGTCAGCTTAATTTCAGCATTACCTTTACTCATTCTTTCCCTACTTCTAGTTAAGGATTTTATACTTATTGCATTTATTTTGTAAAGTTCCTTTTTTTTTTTTCAGGCTTTCTAGAAACTTCTTGCTCAGCCTTCTGCGAGACAAAAGGGAAAATTATGTCACTTACCACTCCCCTCTTACAGTGGGGAGGAGCAGGAATTATTCTTATCCCCAAACCTGCTGCTCTTCCGAAGGCCTTGGAAAAGGGAGTGAAAGCAGTTGTATCCATCACGTTAGGGCAAGGGTTGTGGGAGGGGCAAATACCTGTCTGCGTGTTGCTCCCTCTTCTTTCACCCCGTGGAGATGAAAATAAAATGTGTCAGAAGAGAACAGGTTTAATGATACACATAACACTGTTAAATATTACTGACTTAATTCTAACTAGAGGTGTATTTGTCTTTCTCCTTTAATGTCTTAACTTTAACCCTTCACATCTAGTCCATAGAAAGCACGCATCTCCTTCTCAGCTGGCGTTTTTATAAAGTGACTACTGTTTTCATGTGTCTACCACATGGTAGGAACCCCAAAGCTTACCTTTCTGCCATGTGAATTGGGGAGTGATGCTTGATGAGAATGTGCTGAGTAGTGGAGATGGCTCTTTGAAAAGTTCCTGGAAATAACAGTAACTCTCTTACTGTAACAGACCTCCAGACAGCATTGTGCAATATTAGAGATGAGGGTCAGTAACTTGGTTGGTTAAGTATTTGCTGGCTGGACTTGTGAATAGTTTTATTACTTTCATATATTGTCATATTTGCTCATCATAAAATAACTAAGTTTACCCAGGTAAAACCAAAATATATCCTTGAAAGAGAATTCTGAAGGAAATGCTCACTTAAGTCCTTACTTCCTGTTAGAAGCCTTGTCTACTGGTATGAAAATTGTAGGCTGAATATTTTCAGTTTAAGTCAGAAATTCTGTATTAAATTGTAAATCTGAAATAGGAACCTTCATGGATAGTCCTTGACAATTATCACTGCTGTCAGATACACTTTTTTCCCCCCAGTATTTTCTAGATGGTAAGGAATATATGTTTCTCTGTGAGATTGTTTAAAGTAGGTTAGCATCAGCTTTCCAACCTTCCTCTGCGACTAATTTTGAAGCATGATAGTGAATCACTGAATCCCTATCAGAGTCCCTGATAGCGATTGCAGCAGTGACATTTGCTTTCTCCCTCCTCCAGTGTTCTGGCTGGTCCTGGACATGGCATCGACATGCATAGTGGCAAGACATGGGCAGCCTGAGCTTGTGCGTTTCCTAATGAACTGTTGGCAGTTAATCTAATGCTAATACTGTAATTTCTGAAAGGATATCTGTGAAACAGAAGAAAATATGCTCCTTGGCAGGAGGGGCAATCAGTGCTTCATGCAGGGTGTTCTGGACCCTTGCTATCAGCTCGACCGTGTATAAAAAGCTGATTGCCATATTATTCCTTCTTTTTCCAGGAATCTGAACTAGCGGCTTTTTCACACATACTTTGTATGTTTTCTTTTCCCACCCCTGTCCCTTGTACCCTTCGTTTCAGATCTAAATGAGTGTGGACTAAAGCCACGGCCGTGCAAACACCGGTGTATGAATACCTACGGCAGCTACAAGTGCTACTGTCTGAACGGCTACATGCTTATGCCAGATGGAACGTGCTCGAGTACGGCAAGGCTTGTTGCTTGGTTTGTTTTTTTTTTTTTTCCCAAGCTCCTCAAGATCCCTGCTTGGGTTTCCCTGGAAAGCTCTTATGAGACAAAGATGGATCCCTAAGTAAAAGATTAATCTTGCTGAAAATGATGAGGCAGTTGCACAAGATGAGCTTCTGCTTTCTAATGAAATTAGGCTGAACAAAACAAGAGCAAATATTTTATTAGCTTTATTACAGATTTTCCCAGAAGCATTCTGCAGTGCTGTAAATCACTGTTAATTGGCCTTCAAGGACAAGTGCTTGCAGTTTTCATTGCAGCAAGACACCTGCAATTCTGCCATATGTCCTTATGAATGTAAAATCGTTAAAGCAGCAGAAGTTGGTTGTTTGACTGGTATAAATTTGTATTGCCATCTCTCTGGAGATCAGGCTCCTACTTGCTCCTGTAAAAGTGGATACTTTGAGTGTCTGGACAGAGAGAAGGGGAGAGAAATTACCTTTAATTAAAGATGCTTCTGTTTTAAAGTGGCAGTACTGTCCAGGAGGGCTCTGTATTCTTCATGGGGGCTGCATTCCATGACACGACTTGCTACAGCTGTGGTGGTTTTATTTTTAAATTTTCTTAGAGATGCAGTTTGTGGAAATAAAAAATTTACTGCATGTGCATCTGCTCTTTAAAGCTTGATTGGATAACTGTAAAATTCAACAAGCTTTTTTCCACTTCTGTCATAGTTCTTCAAAATTTTTAGTTGTTTTCTGGTACTGCTTGGAGTCCTTATGTAAATATGTTAAATTATTTTTCCCTAGATGCTCTTTCTTGCTCAATGGCAAACTGTCAGTATGGCTGTGATGTGCTCAAAGGGGAAGTACGCTGTCGCTGTCCTTCTCCAGGACTGCAGCTAGGGCCTGATGGCAGGACTTGTATAGGTACGTGATCAAATGTTCATTTAATTTTTTTTTCTCCAAAATGTTTTTGTCCTTACACTGAACACAGTTCAAGAGTTTATCAGATGTATTGAGAATGCATCATACGTGTAGTTTCAAGATTAGGTTACTAATGAGAATTGGGATAGGCATGTTGCTCAGGTGGTCTCCAGTGGTCTGTGTCAGAAATTGGCACTGTTTTCCTCCAGTCTTGCAAGGCTCATTGACTGCTTAAAACTCCCACGGGCTGCTTGGCATCCAAGCCCTCAACCACTCCCGTTACTGAGTCATTTTAAACTATTGCTAACAGAAACTCCAAAATACCTGATTGCATTACAAAAAAAAAAACCAAAAAACATAGGAAAAGGAAGGTCAGCTCTCCCTCATCCCCAACAATGTGGTGCCCAGGCTCAGGGACTAGAGTGATAATTTGTGCAAGTCACTGAGATTATGCTGGGAGAAGGTGAAGGTCTGTACATACTCCCAATTTAATGGGTTTGAAGCTCCTCTCTTTCTTCCATACTGTGAAAACTCTGGGTTAAAATAAACTCAGCAATTCAGACTGTATAAAAGTGAAATGTTTCGTTCCCACCTTTGTGAACGTGGAAACAGTGCTTATGGTTAATCAGACTGTAATGTGCCACAGTCTGCTATGGCCTGAAGAGCAGAGTGACATGTGATTTCATTAGTCATTAACTATACATCCTGAGCAGATGTGATGCTCCAGTGATTTTATTATTTATATTCTATGCAGTACTATAATTCCATAGTCAGTAACAACGCTTGCACTGAAAGAATTTAAGAGAATGTGGATACCCTAATTATCCATTTGGGTGTCATGGCTGTCCACAGGGAAGGTGGTTCTTCAAGTGGCTGACCCATGCTGACGAAGAATTTGTTAGCAGAGCAAGTGATAGATTCTGGATCTTCTGAAGGGAGGGGCAGGCTCAGCTCCAAGTTGGAGGCTTTCTGAGGTCTCAATGACTTTTTTGCCTCAGTCTTCACTAACAAATGTTCTAGCCACACCATCCAAGTCGCAGAAGGCAAAGGGACTGGGAGAGCAAAGATCCGCTCACTGTAGGAGAAGGTCAGGTTTGAGACCATCTAAGCAACCTGAAGGTGCACAAGTCCATGGTACCTGATGAGACACATTTGCAGGTCATAAGGGAACTGGTGGATGAAGTTGCTAAGCCACTCTGCATCATATTTGAGAAGTCATGGCAGTCCAGTGAAGTTTGCATTGACTGGAAAAAAAGGGAAACAACCCACATATTTAAAAATGGACAAAAGAAAGACCCAAAGTCCAGTTAATCTCATCTCTGTGTCCAGCAAGATCATGGAGAAGATCCTCCTGAAAACTATGCTAAGGCACCTGGAAAATAAGAAAGTAATTGATGACAGCCAATGTGGCTTCACTAATGGCAAACCGTGTCTGACAAATTTTATGGTGTTCTATGGTGGGGTTACAGCAGTAGTGGAAGAGGGCAACTGATGTCACATCTACTTGGACTTGCGCAAAGCATTTGACACTGTCCCTCATGAAATACTGGTCTCAAAATCAGAGACATGGATTTGACAGATGGACCACTTGGTGGATAAAAAATTGGCTGGATGATCACACACAAAGAGATGCAGTCAACAGCTCAACGTCCAACTGGAAACCAGTGACAAGTGACATTCCTCAGGGGTCAGTACTTGGACCAGTGCTGTTTTACATCTTTGATAATAAAGACAGTGGGACTGAGTGCACCATCAGTAAATCTGTCAATGACACCAAGCTGTGTAATGCGGTTGACAGGCTGGAGGGAAAGGACCTGGCCAGACTTGAGAGGTGGACCCGTGCAAACCTCGTGAAGTTCAACAGGCTAAGTGCAAAGTTGCACATGTGGGTCGGAGCAATCCCAAGCACAAATACAGGCTGGGTGGAGAATGCGTTGAGAGCAGCCCTGAGGAGAAGGACTTGATAGTGTTGGCTCATGAGAAGCTCAACATGAGCTGGAAATATGTGCTGGCAGCCCAGAAATTCAACCACATCCTGGGCTGCATCAAAAGAAGTATGGCCAGCAGGTCAAGGAAAGTGATTCTACCCCTCTGCTCTGCTTTTGTGAGACCCCACCTGGAGTACTGTGTCCAGCTCGGGGACCTCAACATGAGGAGGATGTGGACCCGTAGGGGAGAGTCCAGAGGAGGGCCACAAAGATGGTCAGAGGGCTGGAGCACATCTCCTGTGAGGAAAGGCTGAGAGGGTTGGAGTTGTTCAGCCTGGAGAAGGCTCCTGGGAGACCTGATAGCAGCCTTCCAGTACCTAAAGTTGGTAGGGGGGCTACACAAAAGATGGGGAGGGACTCTTTATCAAGGAGTGTAGCAGTAAGACACTTGTTTTTGGGTAATGCTTTTAAACGGAAAGACGGTAGGTTTAGATTAAGTATCCAGAAGAAGCTCTTTATTGTGAGGGTGGTGAGACACTGGAACAGGTTGCCCAAAGAAGTTGTGGAAGCCCCATCATTGAAGGTTGTTGAAGGCCCGTTTGGATGGGGCTTTGAGCAACCTGATCTAGTTGAAGATGTCTCTGCCTGTGGCAGAGGGGTTGGAACTAAATGATTTTTAAGGTCCCTTCCAACCCAAACCATTCTAAGATTCTACGAAGGGCAAGACTGGCACATCTATGTATGCAAAAGAATGGACAGAAAAATACCACCATTGTCAGAAGCTGAAGGGACTAAGTTGTGATTAATCATGCTGTGGACATGATGGCAGACGGATATCTTTGGAAGAGACTTGTGCCACACCTTAGTGAGCTGAGTGATTTTAAGTACAATTCAAGGAGGTTATATCAAATACAGAAATTTGATGTGAAAGTACTTGCAACATTCTCCTAGTGTGTACTTTTATATTCAGGCAAACTTCAGACTTTGAAATAAACAAAGTGTACTTTTAGTGCCAAAAGATAGCAACTCAATCCAGTTATATGAAGTTCCTTCAGTTCTTCAGCATAATTTTCAATAAAACACCTTTTTTTTTTTTTTTTCCCCAGACAGGTGAAGAGCTGTGTAACCAAATTTCAGTTGAGTGTGCATCGTTCAAATTGATCTCGTAACATACTTCTGAAATTTTCCACAAAAATTTTTGACCAGTCTTATACAATGCAGAGAAAGTAGTCACAGCAAAAGTTGTTTGTCCTTTGTGGGTCACAGTCTGGTCTGTTGGAAGGTTTCCCTGCCCATGGCAGGGGCATTGGAAGTAGATGATCTTTAAGGTCCCTTCCAACCTAAACAATTCTATGATGTGATCTACTCCCCTTTTTACATAAGAAGTGATTGTGACATGCAGCTTTTTTGTTATTTCCCTATTTAAAGTTTGAGCTGTATTTAAACCAGTAAATACCAATCCAAGGATTGAAACTATTTGGGGCTAAGACCATGCCATTTCCTCACATCCTGGGATGCATCAAGAAGAGTGTGGCCAGCAGGTTGAGGGAGATTATCCTCTCCCTCTGCTCTGCTCTGGTGAGGCCCCAGTCTGGAGTGCTGTGTACAGTTCTGGGCTCTCCAGTTCAAGAAGGCCAGGGAACTGCTGCAGATGGTACAGCAGAGGCTACAAAGGCGATTAGGGGCCTAGAAATCTCTCCTATGAGGAAAGGCTGAGGGACTTGGGTCTTTTTAGTCTAGAGAAGACTGAGGGGGGATGTGGTCAATGCCTATAAATACTTAAAGGGTGGGTGTCAAGAAGATGGGGCCAACCTTTTTTCAGTGGTGTCCAGTTACAGGACATGAGGTAATGGGCATAAACTTGAATGTAAGAACTTCCCATCTAAACATGAGGAGGAATCTTGTTACCTTGAGGGTGGTAGAACACTGGAATAGGCTGCCCAGGGAGGTGGTAGAGGCTCTGTCTCTGAAGACATTCAAAACCCACCTGGACCAGTTCCTGTGCAACCTGCTCTGGGAGGACCTGCTTTGGTAGGGGAGCTGGATGAGATGATCTCCAGAGGCAGTACAAATAAAAGTGTAGGTGATGGTGAAAAAATTGAAGTGTGCATTGGCTGCAGCTCATGAAATTCTTGTTTGAGGAGAGTTTGAAAGACAGCTGGGAATGTAATGCTTATTTTTAGCACAGGTGGAAATTCCTCTAGGCATTATTCTGTTCTTAGTTTAACCCATGCTGGTCATGCTTTTGCTAAAATGTTCCTTCCAGACAATCAGTAAAGAGCCACCAAACTATTTGATTATAAAGTTAAATCATATGAACTAAATAACATCAAATTGAAAAAGAATTCTGTGAAAATACAGATTAATCTACTAATTAATTGATTATTGACTCTTGAGTCAATAAATCAATCATTGTTGCCAGCTTTTTGGATTGAGATTTTCATGTAATGAGATTAGCAATATACACAATTTCAGGCTCAGAGGGTCTGAAATTATTTGAGGACTGAAAATAATTATTTTCACTGTAGACTAAATTTTTTCCAATTGTTTTGGTTGTGTATAAAAACTTAGAAATATGGCCTCGTAAACTTAGAAATCATACCATTTTTAAATCAGTCTCACTGTTGCTTAGTGCTTGAGTTGGTAATTTGGTCATACAGCCGGGGTGAAGGAAAAATTTTGTTAATTCTGCTTCTCTGTTGAACACTGACTTACACAGGTACTGGGTGCTGGCTGTACTGGGTGCCTTTGGAGCAGCTCCCTGGCCCTGAGTCCCGGGCAGGCAGCTCCACGGCAGGCCAGGCTGAGAGCTGAATACAAATCTCCCTTTCATGCCCTGGTTTTCCTAGGAAGCAGCCATGAGCTTCTCTTATGGGAGTTGGCAAAAACATGACTATACATGGAGGGAAAGGCAGGACAAACTACGTTAGATTTTAAAGAACATAATTCATGGTGTGATGATGTATATTCAGTGGCTGATCTTTTTTTTACTGAATTCCTTTTTAAAGTTGTGGTTTAGAGATTAAAAAAAAAACAAAATCAAAACCTAATAGTAACTGAGTCTGAAATTGGCAGCCTTGAAATAATATTTCAATAAAGAGTAGAAAAGTGTGGTTTGTAAATCAAATGACTAGAAGGAACACGGAAGAATTTGTAAAATCATTAATAGTGCACTTAAAGCCTATAACATTAAATAATAAATTCAAACCAAGAGGCAGATTTATAGGGGGATTCAGGCATGTGGAGAGACGCCCGGTGTTGGCATTGTTTTCTTTCTCATTCAGGCCTTTACCCCAGCATTGCAGAAGTGCTCCCATCTGAGAGCGAAGGAGAGCTGTTGTTTTGGAGCAGTCTGATGGGCCAGGAGTGTGGGAGCTGAGAGGCTGAATCCTTGCTGTCCTCAGTAATTCCTTTAGGGTGGGAGGGTGCCAGCAGAGCTACTGGAAGAGCCCATCCAGCCAGTAATTCATGTCTGTAGGTCACTTCTTTTGGCTGTGGGGAGCACAGATTGGAGAATTTGAAGCTACATTTAATCTCCCCTGCATCAGGTAGCTGCCCTAACTAACTGGCAGCTTTGTGGTAACGTTTTTTTCCTGTGCTGTGGCAGAGGCTCAGACTCCCCTCTGCCTTGTTCGGGCCTCTCTCACAAGCAGCAGGGCATCCATCACTCAGCTTTGTTTTGCACTCTTGACACCTGCGGCTGAAGTGCTCCTTTCTGGGAAAAGAATTGTGTGGAGAGCAAAATCTCACTTTCCCAGAGATCAAGAGCTTGATAGAGCTGCAGAGCAGAGGCTTGAACCATGCCCTGTAGATAGCCAACAAGCCTCAGGAGCGGCGTGCGTCAGAGGCAGCCATGCATGGCAGGTGAAGAATTAGGGTTCAAGCACTCGGCAGGATTCAGCTCGGTGTCCAAGGGCTACAAAGTGAGCTGTAGCAGCTTTTGTGTGTCAGCCTGACCTCTTCTGAGAGTTTCCCAGGCAGCACCAGCTGCTCCCCAGGCCTTCATTTGGCTTATTAGCCTGAAGAACAGCAGCTTCTGGGAGATGAGAGGCAGCAGACGTTTACTGAGCATCGCCTGTGTCTTCCCACCCCTCTGTCCTTGCCTGCACCTCAGAGACACTTTAAACCCACTTCTCTGTGAAAGAGGTGTCAGGTACAGCACAGGCACTGCCCAGGGTGAGAGATTGCAAAGAGCAGGTACTCAGAAAGTATTTGGCCTGTGGTAATTAACTGGCAGCACACACAGAAACACTGCACCTCTGGCATTATTAGCTTGCGCTGTCTTTGTTTAGAGTAAGTCCTGAACAGAGGAAGGTTTCCTGATAGGCTCAATGGGCAGGTCATGGATTAGGGACACCTGCTATTATAGAAAATCAAACCCCTTCCTGCTGCGGAGTGTTGTACTTTGAATATGCAGGGGTGACCTGTGCTACAGGAACAGTATTTCAGGCATGTTTCAGAAAAGGAATTACTGGAGTAGTTTTTGTTTTTCCTTGCCTGTAAATCCAGGTGCAGTCTTTATAACCAGGCAGGGCTTAGTGGGACAAAAGAAAGATACACAAATGGCACAAAAGAGCTTTTCTTCAGACAAGTACCACTGCAATTTTAAGGATGAATGTTTTGTGGCCTTGAAGAAGTTGTCGTGTGATCTGCAGGGAATTAAAAATCTCTCCAAAAGGAAGGGTACCAGGATAGCAAGAGCAGAGAGCAAACAGCAATGCTTATTATGCCAATGCATCTCTTGTCACTCTGTTTGTAAAGGCTTCAGCAGAGGAGGCACAGAAATGCGGGGATGTGACTAAGAGCTGAAATGAGATGGCACAGCTAGAAGTGCGCAGGCATTACTGCTGGCTGAGCGCCTTGTAGCCAAAAGGACCTTATCAAAAATTCATTTGCTATTCTTCTTTAGTTTTTCATTATGTGAAACTAGCTTATTTTAGATAGTATAGACTGTATTTTAACTGCTATTAAGAATAACGCAGTTCCTTTGTCTCCACAGATATTGATGAATGTGCTACTGGGAGAGTTATCTGTCCACGATTCAGGCACTGTGTCAATACTTTTGGAAGCTACTTTTGCAGGTGTCATAAAGGCTTTGATCTAATGTACATCGGAGGCAAATACCAGTGCCATGGTAATAACTGATTTCTTACGTGCATGTAATAGAGCTGCATATTCTACACAGAAATTAATGGCTTAAAGAGGAATGTTTACTTCTTATGACTGAAATGTTGAAGCAGGTTGTTTCAGGTTGCACTGTACTATAGGAAAGGGTGGATTATAGAAATAGACTGTGAAAAAGAAAACATATATTTGGTCTCCATTCTTGCAACTGGTTCTCCCGTGGAAGGTAGTAGGAGAGCAGATCTGATGACCCCAGGAGTTTCTTTCTAAAGCCTTTGACCCCACAGATTTCTCTGTGCCTGGGCAGTTGTAGGTTTGGAGCAATGTATGAGCTAAGGCTATGTCTGAGCTGTAACACAGGTGTGCTCCATAGCATGTCCCAAGATCCAAGATAAGAAAATGTGGCTAGAGCACACCCTGACTCCTTCCAACCCAGGCTGCCCAACTTTCCTTCCTCTGAAGACAAGTGGGGAAAGGGCAGGGATTGGGAAATAACTTGTCTCTGTCTGGACATGAGACTGGAATGCAGCTGGTTTATGCCCTTCAACAACAATGTTCCAAAGGTCCCACTGTCCTAGTTTCCCAGGGCTTCACCTTTCACTCCAAAGAGGATGGTGTGGAGGTAATGAGGTACTGCTTTATATTTGCTTAAGTATATTTTTTGGAGAGAAATCTCTGTACAGAGCACCAGAATTTGGCAATTTTTTCTTGCATCACTAGCAACAAACATGTAAGATGTTTCAAGCAGTTTCTACTTGGTGTAGAAGCATCTGTACAGGTGTATATGAGAGGAAGCATTTGATGAAAGAAACAGTTTAGTACCTGTGTGATTAAGAATATGCATATTCCTACACTCAGTTTTACTTTTCTTCTTATGTCACCTTCAGAAAATGGTTATTAAAGTTGTGATCTTCATGATCTCAGCTGCAGTCTACCCACAGTGCTCCACTGAAACTGATGCTAAGGTATAAGCTGAGCAATACAAGAGTTGCACAATAGACCCTTTCACCCGTATGTTTGTACCCCACATTGATTTGTGACTATCTATCTATCTTATTTTTCCCAATGGCATTCAGTCCTATGAAATTTTTCAAATCAATAATATTTTCCTAGTGACTGTTTGTGCTTTTGCAGGGATAAGTGGAAAGTCTTCTTTGATGTAAATGATTTTTTTGTGTAACTTTCTGTTGCAGATATAGATGAATGTTCCCTTGGCCACCATCAGTGCGGTAGTTTTTCACGGTGTTACAATACACTGGGATCCTACAAATGCAAGTGTAAAGAAGGGTACAGAGACAACGGAACAAACTGCATACGTATGTAATGCTCCTTTAAAAAAAGAAATTCTAAAAGTAAATGTGTCCCATCTAAATTTTGAGATAGAGCACTACCAGGCTCAGTTTCTCTTAACTATTTTTAATACTTAATAAGAGGCCAGGGAATGTAAACAGTTTTCTGAATCTTAGCGTGCCTTGGTAAAAATACCTTTCCCTGAGACATTTTCATAATTAGAAAGAAATTCACCTCTCCCTGTTCACAGCTTCATTCTAGAGATTGCTTCGGGATGAGTACAACTGAGTAAGCAGGGTAGGTCTGGTCAAACAGTTTGTATTACTCATAGCCTGTTGTTATGTACACTCCACAACTGGCCCATTTGAGCAGCTCACCCCATCTGCTCCCCACTGCGCCCCAGGCATGAGCAGAGCTGGAAGGGAGGATTTCTCTGAAGGAATTCCCTCTTAGAGAATGCCCTTCCTCACCTTTCTCTTGGGAGAAGCAGCTGTGCCCCTTGGTACAGAATAGGCCATTGGAACTCCCCCACATTTGACCGAGCCTCAGGACTGTGCAGCTCTGTGACAACTGCTGAACCTTTTTGAGGACCCTGTGTTCGTGTGTGGGTTCTGGTCTTTGGTGACTCACTGATGTCTTTAAAAAGCAATACCATTGTGGACTTGTTTCCTCTGTCTGTAGCTGCCATGGTAATGTCATCTGGCTAAGGTGATCTTTCACATCCTGAGTGCTCGCACACTGCACGGATGTTACTGGAACGTAGTCCTAAGGTGCATTTTACATTTTAATATACCATAATGGAACAAGCATGGGGTATTCAAAGGAATAGTTATAAACAGGTGGCCCAAGAGAAAAACTTTTTACCTGCTATCATCAAACAATTCATTGTTTAACAAACAGTAGCTCTTCATTTTAGCTATGTGTTATACCTGAAACACTTGTACACAAAACATGTGACTGGAGTCCTTACTGGGGCTTTTAAGATTTCCAGTGAGATATAAAAGGCCTATTAACAAGTAGAAAATTCTAAACAACAAAACAGCTGTTCTTGTGTTTCATGTCTGCAGAAACTCCCTTTGTTGGAAACAAGTTAAAATTTGTTGTCCTTTCTTTATGGACTACTCAGGGGGATGGTACTGTAGCCACTGTCACGGGGGTGTAGGTGATGCTCAGTACACTTTTTTTTTGTGGAGGCTGAAAAAATGCTATTGAGTTAGTTTCCTGGGTTTTTTTAGCAAAGGTAGAGTTCTAAAGGAGCTATTGGCTTAGGTTCAGTCTCTGTAAAATGATTAATGCTTATTAACAGGGACAAAAGTTTAGAAGAAGTGGAGAGATCTGAAAAGATATCTTTCTCAAGCCCAAGGTGCCCATCCATGACCAAAATAGCTGTAACATTGCCTCTTTCTAAATTTGCCTCTGCCCCTGAATACAAGCTTGTGCAGTTTAGAGGGCTTCTTAACACATATCTTCCAGTCCATGCTTTCATACTAACAGTGCTTTTAGGTAAGTTTTACCACCTCTGAAAGGAAGTTGATGCTCAGGAAGTCCCTTGGCCCTCAGACATTCTAAATCATCTCTAAACTGCTGTTATGAGAAGTACTATCTTAAGGAATGTGATCATTCAGCAAGGCTGATGCTGAAGTATGTTGCTAATTAGTGCAAACATTCAGAAGAGAAATTGTTTCAGCAAAGACACTTTGTGTCCTAATGAAATACATTGTTAAGTTTCTGGAACAAGAGACTTGGATGTCCGTTTTGGTCCTGTTTTGGTTCTTTTTGCAGTTATTCCTAACGTTATGATTGAACCACCTGGTCCATAGCATATATTCAAGGGCAACAGCAATCTCCCTAAGGGAGGTGGTGGTGTAAACAATAGGATTCCTGATGGAGTCACAAAGCCCCCCCTCAGACCACCATATATTCTTTCTGTTGTTACAGAGAGGCCAGTGATCAGGCCAACGACTCGAGCAACACCAAGCCCAACAACTCGACCAACACTCGGCCCAACAACTCGACCAACACTCGGTCCAACGACTCGTCCTACACCCAGGCCAACAACTCGTCCTACACCAAGGCCAACGACTCGACTGACACCAAAGCCAACCACTAGATATGCACCGGCAACAGCAAGGCCAGTAACGAAGCCAGCAACGAGGCCTCCACCTCCGACAGCACCTCAATCTACAACGTTAAGACCTACACTACCACCACAAAGAACTCCTCTGGTAACAACTGAAGAGCCTTCATATGTTCCCATTGAAACTACCCCTTCCCAAGCAATTACAGATGACAACAGGATCCAGAGAGATCCTCAGAAACCCCGAGGAGATGTGTTCAGTAAGTAATTTTACATATCCTTTCAGTTGTCAGAATTGGAGATGCAGTGGGGTGAAAGCATGCACAGTGCTGTTTGGGGTTTTTGGAATGCTTCATCAATGAGAACAAAGATATGAGACTGAAAATGGTCATACAGTAATGCTGCACAAATAACTGATTTTATTACCTAACAAAAATGTGGGAAGGTCTGAAACAATTCAACCAAAATTTAACTTTTTTTTTTTCTTCCTGAAATTATCTGTGAGTATAGTATTCTGTATAAGTTTACGCTTTCAGATGAAAGTTCTGGAGAAATTAAAGACATTTTATTGAAATGCAACATAAATCATAAGTGGTGAATGGATACAAATTTAGGGAGTTGAGAGTCACCCTTACAAAGTGTATTTCCTTAGCTTTAAGAATGGTAAGAAATGGGACCGTGGGTGATTATCTGAAGACGGTTACATCACCTGTATTGTATGAATTCAAATAGTCTTGGATGTTTATGAGTAAGCAATGGGGAAATTGCATAAAAATAACATAGAGGCTAATTTTACGGACTGCATCCATGAAAATGGGTATGTGAAAAGTGCTGAAGATAGTTAAGATTCTCATAGCATGAATACCTGTCATTTAAAGAGCTTCTCTGAAATCTACAGCACCATTTCTACACCAGCTTTGGTGCACACCGCAGGAGACATTACTGGCACATGCAGAGTTACACACATCTGCCAAGAAATACTCAACACTTGATTTCAACTTTAGTTCTGCCGCTAATTTTAGAGAACAGGGAGGGTGTGCCGGATCAGCCCTTCTCCTTCAGCCTGATGTACAGCAAAGCTGCTGAAGCAGTGTAGTAGGAGGAAAAGTTTATTGTCTCAGAGCGTGAACAGGCAACAAGGGAGGGTTTTTTTCCGTCTGCTTTGCCATCTCTGTGGTAACTCCTTGGGCTGTGTTCTTTTAGGCCATTACACAGTGAAATATTTTGTTCCTTGTAAAAAAGGATTTGTTTTCCCTGTTGACATTGTATTTGTGTAGGTAGTTTGATAAATATAAAAGCTGTCTTAGAACTTGGGAAGGTAGATCCTAGTACTACTCAAAGCAGTGTGCTTTTGGAGTTTTCAAGGTTATTTTTAAAAAATTGGTGTTCAGTTAAAAATAGAAAATAATGTTAATGTAACATTCTAAAGGCTACCAGAACTTAATATAATGGGAACCAATAATTAAAAGTGCACAGTTTTGTGGAAGTTGTTCTAGATTCTAGCATTGCACTTCCCAGGTGTCTTGTGTTGCAAAGTGTCCTCTTGGATTCTAAAGCAGAGGGATAGTATTCAGCAATTTTCATGAAGTCATAACAATTATCTGTATAAAGCTTATTATTTACAATTAGTCTTTCCGTATTCTCCTAAGAAGCTGGATTTTGAACCTAGTGTTTTCAATACATATGCTTCAGATATAGGAGTCTGAAAAGTAGGAAAGTAGAAGTGTTTTGTTTTCTGATTGTAAGCTAATATTATGGTACATATAACAAACACAAGGAAAAAAGATCTTTGCAAAGTTTTTGTCAACTATTTATTTAGGTCAGCTTTGAGGTTTGTGATATACATGCATAGCTTTAAAGGCTTCAGTGCACAAATTCAGCAGGATCCCAACCTGTCAAGCATGAGCAACTGTTACTGGCCTCAGCAGGTAACACAGGGACAGATAGCTCCTCAGATGGAGCCAATTGATACGTATCTTTTGTTGCGTATTATTTCTTCTTTCCCCTGTTAAAGAGGTACATATGTGTGTGACATAATTTGTGACTGAAGGCATATTCCACCGTTTCTCTAGGTGCTAGGAATTTGCATGGTACTATTAGCGTGATCCTTAACAATGCCAGTGTCTTTTCTCCTCTCTTGTTTATTTCTTTTCCTCTCCTTTCTGCTCTTTCTTTCTCTCTTTTCTCTTCTGGCCACTTTGAAAGTACCATCTAGGTAGGTCATTGGTGTCCCTTCCCACCTTCTCTCTGTCCAGAGGCATTTATGTAGTGAGTGCACAAAGCATCATCTTTGAAAACAGGAAGAAATTGATGTTAGATCCACTCAGATTATGAAGTAGGACTTAGTTTCAGTATTGTAAATTCTTCAGAAGAGTTACAGTGTCTTCTTAGATGGCTGCTTCCTTGTGTGACACCAAGGGCTGTTGCATCCCAAGGAGTCACAAAAAGGATGTGCAAAACCGCAGCACAGAGAGCACTGTAGCCAGCAACCACTGGCAATTCTGATCTCCCAGCCCTTAGCATCTGCTGAAGACCTCAGTATTTAAAGTTACATTTTTAAACTAGGTTGTCTTGTATACATGGACTTCTTCCTTCCTTTCCCCCTGCTTCAGGCTCTGAAGTCTTAGCCAGACTCTGACAAAGCAGCATGACAGTAAACACTGCTGTCTTAGCCATCTGAGTAGATGGTACTTCTCTTAGGCAATCCTTGGCAAAGGGGTGGTTGGTGCACTGCACACTGGTAGATGTCCTGCTTCACTTCCCCAAATCCTGCTAACGTCCTGTTCCAGGATTAGCCAGCATAAGGAGGGGAAACATGCCTGGGCAAGTGTATTTTTTTTTTTCCACAAGCCACTCTCAAATCTTAATTTTTCATTATTTAACCTTTTCCCAAGCTTGGCCTTGGTGACTTTTTGGTCCCTATTTTCTCCCTGCGTTGCTACTTGACCAGCTGTCCCGCATGCTGAGTAAACTGAGCTTTCACTTCAGAGCACCCTTGAATGTGCTGCTCGGCTTCAGATCAGCTGAGGACTGGTGAAATTGGTCTGTTCCGTGGTGACAAAGAGCACAAATGATAATAATAAGGTTCTTTAAATGCCTTTGCAGTTTTTGAAATGTACTGGGTTGTTGCATTTGTTTAGGTGCTTTACCCCTTTTCTAAAAATGCCCACAGTGACTTTGGGGAGCTGATTTTTCAGAGGACAAAAAAAATGAGTATTTTTTAAAAAATGGAATTCCTACACTTGGCCTTTGAACCACTTAGTCAGATGCAGACAGTGGAATCTGGCACCAAGGATAATCTTCTCCTGATATGGATATGGGGGGGATGGCAATGAGGGAGGAATGCAGTGATGGCTTAATATTTAACTGTTTCACCACTGCTACAAACTACAGTGAAGTACGGAGGAATCTTTTCTGGTTACTCAGATAAAGCACTTTTTATTTGTTAGAGACTTTGCAGTAAGACTGTGAATTTCTGCTACCACTGAGATCTGGGTGATAAGCATTAAAAACATAAGCTTAGAAACAAAGCATAATACTAGATATCAGTGGAGTGAGAACAAAACCCCTTATCCGAATTAAAATATATTTCAGTAATTTTCCTTCTTAGCCCTTAGTGGAGCTGAAAAGATAGGAATTACGAGACTTTTCTCATAACAGCTATTAAAAAATTGAAAGATTGGAGTAAAACTTGATTTTTTCTGCTTCCCCTTTCAATGACTGAAAAGTCCTTGGTGCTGTAGATGCAGTTATGTGATCCTTGAAGCTGTGAAAAAAACAGGGAAGTGCTAAAAGCGAAGAATGTGAGGTTGTTATTCCCTGATATCATTAGAGTGGATCATTTTGCAGTAGCATTTCATTTGTCTTCACTCTTCTGGCACCTGTTAAAATGTGTTTGTCTTAATATTTAGGCATTTAAGGTAGGCACTTTGTTCCTATTTGTACTGTGGAGCTAAATCATAATATCTAGGAGTTTTACAAATCACACCCTCCATCAGTCTGATAGCTGGTTTTATTCACAGATCTGATAGTGAGCTTCTGTAGACTGCTTATTTCAGCTGTGTTTTCCTGAAACTCAGTTGGCACTCTGCATCTCCTACTCATAGAAAAGCAGGCAGGTTACTTCCCAGAAAATCTGGGAAGAGACATAGCAAGATGTTTGATTTAGGTCAGAGTTAATGAGCCTTGCAACTGCCCGAGAAATGCAAGATGGGACTTCAGAGTGGTCGCACGCGAGCACCATCTCTCCCCTCTTATGCAAATAGTCCTGTGGGGACAGACGGGAGAGTCCCTGAAAGCCCTTCCTGAAATCATTCTTACTGTGAAATCTGAGTCTGCAGAGTTTTAGGCAACGAATCCTGGACACGGTGGGTAGCCAGATAAAAGGGTGAAGTGCACCTCTCTGTTGCCCCTTCTTTTTAGCCCAGCATACATCAAAGTCTTCACTGGAGGAAAAGAGAATGTATTCTTGTTTACTTACTAAGTCTAACTGACCACTGGACTACCCGTCCTTTTAGCTATTTTCTACTAGTTCTGCGTGAGATCTCATCACTTGCAGGGGTTTTTTTTTGGAGGTGGAATTTAACAGCTTTTAATCGTAACTATTCAGTCAAAAAGTTGTTGTCCTTTTTTTGTTGTTCTTAACAAACGGGAAGCTTGGTCATGATTATTGCGTGGAATGCAATTGCCTAAGAATGCAGTGTTTGTTGTAAGGCAGAACACTGCCTTATTAATAGTAATAACAATTACTAGTAACATGAAGCTGCAACCCATGTTTTGTTTTGGTTTTGTAAAACCAAATTATTCCATAATTATAAATAAGCTGATACATGCGCACACCATCTCTTATAGTCCTAAACTCAGCAATTAGCAAGTAAATTAAAAAAGTCCTACTGTTTTCCTAGAGAATTAAAAACCTGAAAAGAAATCAGTCTTATGCAGTTATTAAATGTTCCCCCCTACATTCATGCATCTATGAAGAATTTGGCTCATGAACTTTGAGAATATGGTATTGTTGATGTATTGGCTCACTCAGAGCTTATAAAATTATCCAAGAGAAAGAAGCCAAGTTTATATTTAACAAGCCTTATCAAACCATTGAAGTGAAGTGAAAAGCACACTGATACGCTGTATAAAGTACACACAAAGGGCTTGGAAAGCTTGCAGAAAATAATTGTGCCAAATACTTTCTCCCACGATCGCCACTCAACATATTAGTCCTCGTAGCAAGAAGAAGTGTACACATGGATCATATTTAGAGTCCTGCATCTCGTGTGGTAACTCTTGGTTCAGATCAAGTGCACATTCCTCTAATTAGGTCTGAGTACTGGAGTGACTGGTTTAAAACTGCAACGTGTTCTTCTGGAAATTCATAACAACAGCATTTGGAGAGGACATTAGAGAAAAGTTTTGGAGAAACATTTTTTTTGTCGAGCTTTAATTATGGGCAAATATATCAACTTTAGTTTAGAGAGTGTTTATATCCATGCACAGATGTAACTCGGATTTGTAGAAAATAAGCATGCATTAGAAATGAAACCGAAGTAGTTTGGAAAACAAATTCCTAATATTCCCTGCAGTATTTTCCATAAACAAGCTCGGGGGGAATGGGAAAAGAATCCATAGAACAAGCACATACCTTGAGACTGTGACCCCTGAGCATCCTACAAATCTTAGAGCATGGCAGTGGGTTTCCTCAATGCCCTCTGCCATTCAGAGCCCTATAACTACCTCCGAGTCTGTGATCTGAGCCTGTGGTCCCTAGGAAAAATTTAGTTTAAGGCACAGGGGAAGAACAGGAAGAAACTGAGGTGCAGAGGTTAAGTTCAATGTTAATCTAGATGAGAAGAGGATGTGGGCATCCTGTCACTGGTGGGTGCATGGGGGCACTGTGAGGTTCCTCGCAGGCTGGAGTCACCCTGCAGCGCAGGGAAGACACAGTTTGTTTTTCTATCTGCTCTGGCAGGCTGACACCTTGCCATCCCTGTGCTGTGTGGATGTGGCAGATGCAAAGAGGCTGCGGGTCCATCCCAAACTAGCAGCTGTAGTACAAACCTATGCTGTGCGCAGCACTTTTGAAGCAAATTACCAACTTGTTCTCCATAGCATAGGAAACAAACCATTTCTTTTTCCCTTAGTGCAGTTGGAGAAGAGAAAGGGCAAGGTGATAGTCCCTGGGCATGCAGCCTCAGTAGGTCTCAGGCGTGAGGACTGCTGCGTTGCACAGGGAGCAGCAGCCTGCAGTGTGGTTGTAATGCAAGGAGAAACTCCACTGTGAGGGTGTAACTGAGGCAAAATCACAGTCGGAGCACTGTCCTGTCAGAAGTGACAGTAAGTAACTTCCAGGATGCTGTTAGTTCAGCAGGGTTTGTAAGTCAATACTCCTGCAAAATTTGCAAACTCATTGCAAATGAATTTAAATGGTGTCACCAGCTGCTGTGTGTGGCACAGTGGTGGCTGTCTGGGCGTACAGGGACACTTCACACCCATCTGCTCCAGCTGCTTGGATCGTTGGGCCAAGGCCAGTTGTATAAGGTTCAATAAGGCCAAATATCAGGTCCTGCATTTCAGTCACAACAACCCCAGGCAGTGCTACAGGCTTGAGGAAGAGTGTCTGGAGAGCTGCCCAGCAGAAAAGGACCTGTGGGTGCTGGTGGACAGCCAGCTTCACATGAGCCAGCAGTGTGCCCAGGTGGCCAAGAAGGCCAACAGCATCCTGCCTTGTATCANGAGATTGTAGGGGTTTTTTGTGTGTGTATAGTTGGACTCGATAATCTCAGAGGTACTTTCCAATCATGAAGATTCTGTGCTGCTCATGGCTGTCCGCAGCTGTCAGGCAGTGTAAGAGTGTGTGTCCTGTTACGTGCCGAACAGCTCCTACCACATAAGTGCCTCTGCAGGTGTGACTGTAGCTGTAGGATGTGCCTGTTCAACTGTCCCACCTACGTGTTAGATTGAGCTTCTAGGAATGACAGGATTATACTGCGGGGTGGGAATAAGGTTTAGAGCATTCCTGTTTTGATTTTTTGCTGCAGGAGGTAAACAGATTTTAATTGTTTATATGTTTGACATAGCACTTTGCATAAATGTACTGCAGGGTGATTATTCAAATGTGGGCTGTGCATATTTGTAAGGTTTCTTTATGTTAAATCTCAAAATTCTAATAACATAAGCAAAAAACCCAGATTTTACAAAGCAGCAAAGTTATTATTACAAACAGTGTATCCTTAAAAATTATCAGTCCTTTATTAACCAAGCCAACCAAATGCCCTTAAGGCTGTTTGGGCATTAATATCCTAGACTGTAAATGGACATAATTAAAAAGAAATTTTTTTTTTTTTTTTAAAAGGGACATGATTCCAAAAATGGCTATAATGTTAAGAAATCAATAACTTCCCTACAGATTTCAAACTTTTTATTTATTTTTATTATAAAATAATTACATCCAAGCTCTGTAGTCTGTAATATTATTTCTACAATACATTTGCATTTGGTCAGACTTTTATCAGGCTTATTTTAGCAGAATTTCAAAAATCAGGAAGCCACTTCATTCTTCTTTTTTGTTCTGTTCTCTCTTCTAGCTTTAGATGAGCCCTTGCAGCAGTGCTATTTATGTGTTGTCCTAGTGCAAGAGAAGTTCTTTCTTACCTCTGATTTGATTTCCTGAAAACAACAGTCTTTTATTTCAGTTTAGAATTGTAAACCATCTCAATTCTTGTTCTCACTTGCCTAAGAAGCCTATAGAGATATTAAGACACTTATTTGAGCACTGCAAATGGAAACATGTCAAGTTTTTAATAGATTAGGCCCTCACAAATACCATAGGTGTCAGAGGTGTCTATAACATCTGGGGCCATGTCTGAAGCACAGAACTACTGTTATTAATTATGAGCTAGCCCTGCCTCTGAAAAAGGAAATTCCAAGACAGCTCTGTCTAGTGAAATCTGTTTCTCTCCAGTTGACAGCTGTCCATCAGGCATGGCATTGACGTGTTTTTTTTCTGGAAACATATACAGAATGGCACAGTGTCTTCAGAAGTCAGTGGAAGTTTTTGTAGCCACCCGACTTTGGCAGCCATTGTTTCCACAGAGACCTCTTAAATTTCAGGTTGTCCTGGCTGCTGAATGTCTGATCACCTCTGGGCTCATTAATAACCAAGAGTGTTCCTTCTCCTTCCAGCTGAGAGCAGTAGCTGAGGGACAGACTTGTGTTGGAAAGCAGAAAGTGTAATTAGGGTTGAATTCCAGCTTCCACTGGCGCTCCTCCTTCCCAGCTCTCAGCACAGTCCTGGGAATTGTTTAGGGAGCTCTAATCCTTTGCAGAGCCAGCTGTTCCTGCAGCTGTGTTTGGAAGGTGGGGTGCATTTGGGGCCTCCTCCAAGCACCCCAGCCTCCTGTTGAGAGTCTCCTATAAACATCTGTGGAAGGTGAGTGGATTGGAAAGTTTGAGTGAGGGCTTTAATGTGGCTTTATTTTATCAAGAAGCCACTGTCTTTAAAAGTGCAGTTGGAGGGAAAGAGTGTGCTTCAAGGTTAAAGCTTCTTTCTTTTCTTCCCCGCCCCCCGGTTAAAAATAGGAGCTGTCATTTAAAGGGCCTTTAGCAAATTTGGAATCATCTTTTACAGTGCTCAGATAAATGTTACAACATAAATCATAAATCACCTAGGCATAAAGTTTATGAATCTTCATGTCAAATATAATTAAATATTTTGAATTCTCACAATGCCCAGAGCTGCTCTGCTGTTTTTTACTAAACATAAGGAAGTAGGTCACTAACTACCTTTATCTCATTCATTTCTGAAAAACTGTTTCTCTCGCAGTTCCGCGCCAGCCTGGAGTGAGCAATAATCTGTTTGAAATACTTGAAATTGAAAGAGGGATCACTGCCGATGAATTCGAAGCAAACGATGACCCAGGTAAAGATCACGTCTCCTCTTCAAAGCTTAGGGGTTAGGATTTTTTGAGATTTCTTGAGGGGGTTTTTTATACATTTTTACAGGACTCTTAAATCTTATGCCTCTTGTTTAGACCATGTTTTGTAAAAAGAAAAAAGCCTTACCACTTAAGTGAAACTTTATAGTTTTATTTACAAACAGATTGAGAGTGGGAATTGTTAATAATAACACCAGCATCTTGTTACTGGTTTAGTATTTCTGTAGGTTCTTTTTCTAGTGCTCCTGCATTTAATTTACTTGCTAGCGTCAGCCACAAGGGACATTGCTTTAGTTCCCCAGTCAAAACAATCCAAATCACTCTGTTGGGTTTTTTTCTGACCTTCTGCTCTGTTGTGTCTAGGGCTGCTGGTACACAGCTGTAACTTTGACAGCGGACTGTGCGGGTGGATCAAGGACAGAGATGACGACTTGCACTGGGAACCAGTAAGAGATGCATCAGGTGAGATGATACCTGTGTATGAGCACATCCTAGAGTTGAAGAACCACCTGGGCTTGAAGTTGGTGACAGTTCTCATATTATGATGAATTTATGCAGTTTCTGTTCCTTTTTGTTTGGGGAGATATTTCAAGCCCGCACCTCTTCTGTGTATAAAAAGCAAAACTGAGGATTCCCAACATGAAAGAGCAATTGAGAATTTCCACTTTTATCATAGCTGGTATCTTTACAATAGGAATGTCTCTGAAGGAGTGGTAATGGTGTTCAGTGAAAGATAATCTGTCTTAAAAGAATCAGAAGGAACAGAAATGTGAACTGGAGAACAACCTTTATTTATGGTAAAACACAGCTTATTTTCCAAACCACTACACAAACAAATATTTCTGTATTACTAGCAAAATTACAGAAAGTGCTGGAAATAGTCTTTGTTCTGCTGCCAAACAGAATTCAATAAAATCAAAATGAGAACATTTTAAGTTACAGCAACCTGTAGACAGGAAAACTGGTAAGTAAGTGGAAGGAAGACAAGATAAGTGCTCGTATGCCGAGACTGCTGAAAATGGGTATGTTTGGGATGGTAAAAAGGGATGCTGTGAGCAGTATCGGAGCAGGGGGTCCTTCCTGCCCCCTTGCAGGGGGCATGGGTGGGCAGCAAAAGCTGCAACCCAGCATCTCTGCTGCAGGGAGTCAGTCCTGGTTGGTCCCCTGTTGATTTTACCATGTGGCACCGAGAGGTTGCCTGGCCTTGCCAGCCCAGGCTTCCCCCGTGGTGCTGGGGATTAGACACAGCTTCTGGCTCCCCATAATGCTGGGATTGCTTCATACCCAGAGGAGCAGCCTTGGAAGTGCACAAGGGTTGCATTGTGGCAGACTGGGGAAGGAAACCCGCTCCCGGGATGTAAGAAGTTACAGGTTAAGTCGAGGGAGGGCAAGGGCACCGAGAGCCTTTTTCCTCATGGACCACTTCATCCTGCCTGTCTGTCCTTGATGAGACAGTCATTTGCCACCACAGCAGGTGACCCGGCACCTTTTCCAGGCTTTTTATTTGATCAGAGGTGCTGCAGGCCCCCTCCCCATCAACAGGCATGTCCTAGCATCTCACATGCTCCTCCCCACACTTAAAAAATCTCATTAATGACTCGGAGCAGAGCTCCTTCCTCCTGCAGGGGAGGAAATGAGTAGCTGTCCCTTGCTGGCAGACTGGCATTTTAGAAAAGATCACATCTAATTCAAACATCTTTCTGAAACAAGTGCTTTAAAAGCGCTTTGTTTCTGAGAAAGTCAGTCATTCAAAGCATATTCGTTATCTGTATTCAAAACCTGTTGTTAACATGTATTATGGTCCAGAACTATGATTTTTAACTGGCTTTGTTTTTCTTTTTAGATTTTTTTTTTTCCTCCTGTGTTGCTTCCCAGTCAGGGACAATCTCACCTTTTTGTTTCCTGTGTGTGTTCTGCTGCTGTTGACATAACCTGTTAAAACTAGTCCCTTGAAGTCACCCACCCACTCCCTCTGTCTGGAATACCTTGTTGCGAGGATTTATTTTCACAGCTTGTTGCTGAGTGTTTGCTTTCCCCTTTCAAAGTTTGCTATTTATTGGTTTATCAGAATCTTGCATTTTGAAAGGTGCCGTGCTGAAGCCTCCTGAGCTTATTGTGCCTGCAGAAAATGCTGATTTAAGGGGACCTTTTCCTGCAGGGGCTTGTCTAAAAGTATGTTGGCTTTGTGGTTACCTAAATCTGTTTCCTATTGATTGGCTTCAGTCACTGTAAGTACCTGAAACAGATGCAGTTAATGAGTCAAGTCAGTACTTTTATGCCGATATAAGTGTATCTACAACAAACAGGTGCAGTTATTTAAACACTAGTATGCTTATTTTAGCACTTAGTGACCTTGATGCAAAAACAATGCAGCAAGAAAAACCAACAACAAATGAGACAAACCAAAAAAAACCACCCAAACCCCACACCCTCAAAAACTTTGACAGCTCCTTGGACAAATGAATCCCACCTCATGCCCAAATGCAGATCTGGGGCCCCAGACAGGAGCATAACACTGCGCTTTGTTCAGGCTCTTTGAGACCAAAGAACTTGCAAACCTGTGTAGAAGTAGTGAGTTGGAGAGAGGGCTGTCTTTCCTGTGGTGTGTGTGACAAGCCCTGGTACATTGTCATTAAACCTCACAGCTTTTGAGGGAAATCATTGTAGCTTCCAAAAACTAAAGCTCTGGTTTAGTAGTACAAAGGCAACAATTTAAATGAAAAATATTTTTCTATTCTATAAGTAAATAAAGACTCAATATTATCAATCCCCAATATTTCTACATGATCAGGTTCAACTAAGGAGGTTAAATACTACCTTTACCTTAAGTTCATTGAATTTGGACTTTTTTTAATAAAAAAATTAAAAAATATTATCTTATTTAAAAAAAAATTCTTAGGTTCAGAGTAAGAGAAGAACTTTTAAAAATATTTTAGGTCAACCTTCCTGCCTTTGTCAATTTCAGATTTTAATATTACCAGCCACCTTGCAAAACTTTTAATGAAAAGTAATGAAAAGACAAAATACAGGTGTGGGTTTCCTCCAGGATGCAAAGTCTCATTTACTGTATCTTTGAGTGCCTTTGTGAGAGGGTGTGTGTGTTCTATCGAAGTATGTGCCTTTTTTGTTGTTGTTTCGGGGTTTAGAGCGTGTTGCCATGCCTGAGGTCCTCTACTTTTTATGTTCTAAATGTTTTTATGAAGGCACCTTTACTTCACACGTGCTCAGAGATAATAAAAGGGGTTTGATTTAAGTATGTATGTTCACTGACAACTTAGGAGTGTCAGGGAAGACTTCAGGGAGTGTATGAAGCCAACAGCCATTTGAGATGACTACTGCTTCTATTTTTCTGTATCTAATTAAGAGTTTAAATTACGTTTAAGCACCTTACAAATCATGCAGTCATAAATTTGCAGAAATGAAGGAATACCTGCAATTTCCATTTACGTTTGCTTTGTAAAATAGAAATTAGATGGGCAAGGCCTACCCTGGTACTAACACAAAGGGAAGAGCAGCAGTGTCAATCTCACCCTGCAGGAGGCAGATGCCCCCAGTCCTGGTTCACACCTTCTTTAAGACTCACTGGACCTTGTAAAGCCCTTTTTTAGATTTTGTAATGTCTCATCTCCTGTGCATTTGGTTCTGTAACATAATCAAATTAAAAAAAACCCCAAACCACCAACAAACCCAACTGCTTCTTGTTTTGCAGGGGGCCAGTATCTTACCATCCCTGACCCCCAAGGCAAAGAAGGAGGAGCAGCACACCTCATCCTGCCCTTGGGGCACATGGCTCAGGCCGGGGACCTGTGCCTGTCCTTTAGGCACAAGGTGCCAGGGCTGCATTCTGGTGCCCTCCAAGTCTTCGTGAGGAGAAACGGTGCCCACGGACCAGCCCTCTGGGGAAGAAATGGTGGCCACGGCTGGAGACAGACACACATCACGTTACAGGGACGGGGCATCAAGAGTGTAAGTACCAACACACCTGCTGCCTCTTGGGGTTTTGCATGAGGAGCTGGAGACACTTGGATGGTGACGGTGTGGCACTGGACTGCGTGTCTCCTGGGCCCAATTTCAGCCTGTGTTTTACTACTTTGTTCCCTGCCAATGGAATCAGGTTAAGCATAAGACAGTCACTGGGTGCTTGTTCAAATTAGGTTTATATATTTTTTTTGCATAAAACTACCTACAGCAATAGACTGAGCAAAACTGAGTTATATGCGTGTATTGAACTAGCCCATACAGCATGTTTTAAGGGAATCACCATGGAAGTAGGAAAAGAACAATCTACTGGACAATGGCATGCTGTGCATGGATTTCCAAAAAAGCCTGTGTTGAGATGCCTCCTGAGCAATGCTTTAAATAATACAGGGTCATGAAATAGAAAGAATAGTCCTCCCCTGTGGATTAATAACTGGCCAAACCAGAACAAAGAGATAGAAAATACATCATTTTTGGTAATGCAGGGAGGTTACATGTGCGATCTCACAGGGCTTTATGCTCTTAGGCATATCTGCAGCTGATCTGGCCAAGGAGGTACATGATGATCTAACTTACCGGTAACACAAAACGGTTCAGTGCAATTGAAGGGAGCCGTCTGAAGTGCCACAGAGAAATCTTTTAATACCTGGAAATCTTAGAAACGTTGAGTGATAAACTGATAGCAAAAGCTCAGCATTTTTCTTCAATCTCTGCTTAGCTTTGAAGGTAATTTCTCTGTCTGATCTGAAGAAGCAGCTTGTGCACTTCAGGGCCTGTTTTGCTCTGACTTATGTATCAGGTGGTCTAAAAAGCTCACACATCATAATATTCACAGCAGGAGCAGGCTACAATGCACACACACTGTACAGTTTTAGAATTGATATCAAGGTTGTAATTGCTGCAGATAATTTTCTGAAAACTTTGCCTCAGCAATAGTAACAAAGACGCCCAGCCTTCCCTTAGCTGTAAATGATTGTCAGAGTCAGAATGTGGAAATTTATAACAAGTGCACGATATATTTGCTGGATTCTTACCCATTTTCACTAAGTTTAATGCTTGTGGTTATCCACAGCTGTGTCTCACCTGATGGAGAGGGTCATTAAATAAGTGTGCATTCTGTCTGGCAGAAAAGCAAACAAGTTTTAGAGACCCCAAACAAGACCAGCAGTTCCCTTTTGCACTGCCCCCTGCCCCCCTTGATCACCTCAGCAGCAGCTGCCAGCGTGGCTTGCCAACCACAACTGGTCACCAGTCCCCAGGCCAGAGCTGTCTCATGGCACCTCACAGAACAGTCGAGTTTGGGATGTTTTCCAGCCAGCGTAGGAAGCCCAGGCTGCTCACCTGAACCACTGGGACATTTATTCCAAGGATTAGGGAATGGGAGAAAACTCCGGGTAAGCAGGGAAGGCCTCTGCCACAGGAGAAATCAGGAGGAAATATGGAAGCTTTATTTTCTAGTGAATTAAAAGCCAAAAAAACCTCAGCACTGCTGATTGCAGGGAAGCCTACTGGGAACCTGAGGATAATCTGAATGGAGACCAGAATCCTTCATCATGCTTTCTAATGAATTAGCTCTGTGTAAATTATTTCCAAAGTACACCCAAAATCACTCATTTCTAAAATAATTCAATATGCTCAACATAGAATTTCTCTGACCTCCTCTGTTCCTACTCCTTATTTAAAAGTGTGCTTTCAGCAAGAATTCAGGTTACTTTTGACTACCCAGCTGAATTTCTGATCTATGAATCTGTACCAACTCTTTCCAGCTCAGTTACAACAGCAGACTCTTACAAAGTTTTGCTGTGGGCTTTGAATAATTTCTAAGTCATGGTGAAAAACACTGCCTGTATGAAACAGTTCAGGCTTCTGAATCCACAGCAGTAGCACAGGTGAGAAACACTGATTTATGGGAACTCTTTCTTAAAGTCAGCTGCCACTCTGGGCATCATCTCAGATTTATGCTGCAGTCCTTCTAGTCAAGCTTTGTATTTCATAGAATTATAGAATGGTCAGAGTTGGAAGGGACCTCAAAGGTCATCGAGTTCCAACCCCCCTGCCATGGGCAGGGACACCTCCTACCAGAGCAGGTTGCTCCAAGCCCCATCCAGCCTGGCCTTGAACACTTCCAGGGCTGGGGGTATTTGTTGCATTCCCCCTGCTCAGGCTAAATCTGGCCTGCTAATGAGCTGGGTAAATCCATGCCCAAATTTCCACCTCCGTTTTGCAAAGATCCAGGTTACCACGAGTCTGCAGGAAATAGAATTTGTAAATCAAAGATGGGTGTTTCTAGTTCCCACAACTCAGGCAACTGCAAGGTGCTTCAGCGATGGAAAGCTCCTCTGTTAGAAAACATTTTTCAGAATGAAGAGGATTTTATATCTTTGAGGAACATGAGGAGCCATGAGGAACAATGAAAACAGTGCAGAGACGCAATGTAAAAAGCATCCACGATTCTGTTATGTGAAAGTTCATCTCACCTCAGCAGATGGTGCAACTGGAGCGACTCTGTCCTGAACTGCTGGTTCTTCACAAAGATTCTGCCAAAATGAAGAAGGGAGAGCATCAGAGATAGAGAAAACAGCCACAATTCTGAGCTGAATAAACAGGCTTTGGTGAATCAGTGAACAATTGCCTGAGCTTCCTTATGCTTTTGCTTTCTTACTGGTGAGGCCTTGCTCAACTAAAGCTTCTTCCATTTTACTTAATTTTTGCACTCAAATTTCTACTGTTTCTCTTCCCAGGTTATTTTCAAAGGGGAGAAAGGGCAAGGCAGAACTGGGGATATTGGATTAGATGATGTGATCCTGAGGAGAGGACGCTGCTCTGAAGAACATTAGCAGAGACAACGGATCAGCACAGCCATCCCTTCCAGCCCTTCTTGTGCCGCTCCTACCAAGCTCTGAAACAGAACTGCAGGAAGAAGAAGTTGGAGAGTGACAGTTTCTCAGTGGCCTGCTACATGCAATCTGACTGAAACTTCACTTCAAACCATGGCGAGCACCTCCCAGGATTCAGGAACTCCAACCCCGTGTGCTGGTTGTTTCTATTAATTCTTACCCCTAAATCATATTTTGCATGTAATAACTTTACCTGGTGAGTGCTCACACACAGAGCACTTGTGAAAAAGGGAGAACTAATTACAAATGGTGGCAAAAGACAGCTCCAGCTCAGGCAGGTTTAGTATTAACTGACAGTCATTATTTTCCCATAGTGCTGCTCTTCCATTGATCAGATTTGACAGCAGAAGTCTGGACCTGAACTTTGGCTTTTCGCCTCTGACCTCTGAAGAAGGGTTTGCTTCGTATTAAATAGCATTTATTTTGATGTATTAACAAAAAGCAGTTACATAGAGTAGGCGCCGCCTCTTGTAATGTTGCTACTGCTGTGTTTTGTGTATATGTGTATGGTTATAGACATATTTATGGTTTTAATATTTACAGACTCTGGTTGCCAGGTAACTGGCAGCCGTGCTTTCCTATTGTACAAGGCAGCGTGTTCTTTGATCCTGCTGGTTGTGCTGATAGATATGTTACCAAAGTCAGTTCATGGTGCTCATCCAAAAATGCTGGTGCAGTTTTTCATGTTGTGATATGCTGAAGGCAAAAGACCAAAAACCCCTTACCTGATGTGAACTGGCATCTGCTGATGCTGCACGGGTTGGCGTTGTGCTCAGTAGCCAGCCCTAAAGGGCTCTCAGTCCTGCAAGAAACTCCTGGGTCAGCCGGAGATGGAGTAGCCTGGAGAAGAAGATGACTTCCCTCTTGTGAGCCTGAGCCCACCGTCAATATTCCATCCAACTCTTCTGTACATAATAAACATCTTATTCTTTAGAACTAGAACAACAGTTAGCTCTAGCTGGGACTAAATATTTATCAGAACTTTGGACTAATTTTTACTTACATATCATGGCATAGTCTGCAGTTTCCCAGGGAATTTGTCTGTTTGGTTTGAGATTTTTTTGAATGAGGAATATTTACCAGCGATGATGCTGATACAATTCTAGATTTGACAAAATAATTATAACATTTAAGAAAAAGACAAGAGATTGATAAGATGTTGTTAAAAGCTTCAAAGAATGTATATGTATGAGAATAGGTCTCCCATCTTTTAAACGCGTAAATACAACGTAAAATAAATGTCAGCTTCATATGCTGTAAAACCATAATTGAAAAAAATTCATGTTAAGTCTTGCACAAAGTCCACAGAGACAAAACTGCAAGACCCTTAGAGGCTGCATTGCAAACCCCTGCTCCTGACAAACCACCACTATGAAAATATTTGTTGAGGTTGTCCCCTCGGAGGAAGCACACTATTTATGGCAGAGCTTTGTTTGACCAAACAGAGAGTCTCCTGCAAAACTGCACCCACAAACGTTTTGAAAAGGAAAAACCAATGTATTTGTAAACATTTTTAAACTATTTTGCCTCAAATATGATCTTGTTTGGTTTTTTTTTTTTCTCTCTAATGTTACTTTGTAATATGTCAGAAATATTTGTGAATAGCTGAAATACCTTGTTGTAATTTTAAAGTAATCAGTAAAGGAGGCTGTTACTTGCTACTAATTGGAAATCTTGTTTTCATTTCTGGATGGAAACTGGTGTTTTTATTGCAGTGAAATGAACCAGAAGATGACAATTCAGCTGAAGTGAAGTAGCTCTTGTTACTAGATTTAAAAATAAAACTACATTTCACTATAATATGACAAGAGCATTGGATGTATTATTAAAAAGGAAAAATTACAATTTTCAACCTGGCTTTTCTAAAAAACTCTCACAGATGATTTAAGACCCACAAATATAAAATGTCCATTTTACAAGAATGCCTCTTGGATGCAGCTCCTGCAGTTCCTCACACTGCTGAAACTGCACGAGCTCTTACATTCTCTGGCATCTCACAAGATCAACATGTTTTGCTCTGGTTCATCTACAGTGGATGAAGATTGTGTCTGGTCAGAGCTTGTTTGAGGCTCAAGCTCTGCATTCTGCCTGCCACCTTGACACCTGTTCAATCTACGTTTAAAGATGTGCAACAAGAGAAGCTACAGCTGTTTGCCTTTAAATTTTCAACCACGAACGTCAGAAAGAGCCATTAACTGTCAAATGACGCCCAGTTAAACCCTACACAATTTTTTTTCATGTAGATCTGTACCTTGGAAATCAATTTATCAAGGTTTTTCTAGTAGTTGAAACACTTTACCTGCTGTTTTATCCTAACGTCCTGTAGTCACGCAAGGTTTTATGCCTTCAAGTTTTCCATATCAGTAAATAAAATCCAAATGAGATGAGCAATGCACTGGTGAAAACTTGCAACTGTAGAAATAAATAAGAGATATTTTAGTGTTAATCTCCAGAAGTGGTTTGAAAGAACACAGAAGCCTCCCCAAGCTTTGAAAGTCAATGCATCCCCAGAACACACCTACTGCAGCCAACTGGCGCAACGATAAGGGAGGAAACACATTTTGAACTTCTGTAAAGCTTCATGTGGCTGAGAGGGTGATGCCAAAGGACCGAAGACCTTCAGGGACCACAAAGACAACGTTAACAGTACAGACTGACACACCTCCAGAGTTCAGACACCAGATCAGTGTAGGTTTTCAGGATTTCAAGACCAAAATGAATCAAATCACGTGCTCTTAACCAAGCTCAAACTGTTTCTTTGTTTTGAAAGAACATTTTTCCCTAGGCAGCACTCTTGCTGGTTGCTCTGGGCTGAGATAACCTATTTATTGATAAACAAATGGTTATTTTTTTATTTATCTCTGTTCTTAAACTTGACAAACAGTCCCAGTAACATCGCTGAGACCAGAATAGTCGATCCAATTACTGGATGGGAGGGCTCACCAGATTGTTCATGTTAGGTGAGCTTTTTTTCTCCTAAGAAATCCCTTATTTAACTACGGAGAGGCAGATGGAATATCATGCTTATGTGCTTGATCAATGTCAAGAGTATAAACCTATCCTTCATTTTCTTAATAACATGTCAAACAACAACGCAAAGGGGACCTGAACTTTCTGGACAAAGACAGAACCAATTCCCTGCTTTATAGATCAGGCACTCCATCATTATTTTTCCTCAGATTGTTTCCCACTCACTGTCAGGAATCAACCAATTATTCCTTTGCTCTTAGTATTGTTTAATGTCACTCTGTAGTACACAGGCAGATTTTTGCCACTTGACTCTCTTCCTGCAATCCAGCTTTTAAAGGACTCCCCCCAAGACCCAGGAAGAAGGTCCCACTGCCACCTCCTACAGGTACCACAGACACCACATCCCTAGAGCACAAGGGGCATCTCTACAGCATCTCTGTACTCTGGGTACCAGGGAACACCATGTACTGTGTGTGTGTGTGCCCACACGTGTGTTGTGCCCAACAGGCTGAGGCCCCAGTTTGAGCAAGGAAGCCAAGTATTTACCTAGCACACACAATAAGGATGTTCCTCTCTCTGTGATGCAGCCAGCTCCTGCCTTCCTCTGACCATAAGATATTACAGCACTTTTCCAGTCATTTTTGTTAACCTTCTGCTTTGTAGTTCTTACCTTCTGTTCAGGCCAGGAACAGTTGTCTTTCTTTCCCACCTTTCTCCCAGGATTTTCCTCGTGATGCATTTCAACAGCCCATGTTCTCATTTTAGCCTCTCATCCAGAATCCTTTTGGTATTCATTTTGAGTTTGGCAAACGCCTGGAAAGACAAGGTACAGCGTGTACTCAGAGAAAGATTTTACTGCATCTGCAAGCAACACCAGTGCTGAAGTCTGGAATTAGCACTTACATGGGATTTCAGGGAGACACCATCGTTGCTCTGATACCACTCATACCCCAGAAGAAGGGAGGGGGAGGAACTCTTTCCTTGCTTTTTGCCCCTGTTCTCTTTTTAGGTCAAAGCCTCTCAGGTCTGGCAGCACTGTCATGTGTTATTCCACTTGGTTTAAGAAAGATTATTCTTTCAAAATGGCTCAGTTTGTAGTAATAACAACTGAACAGAAATCACGTCTCCATGAACTCCACAGAGGTCCCTGCTTTATTGGTCAATTAAACTTTCCTGCAACTGTCCTCTGACCCCTGAGGTCAGACAGCACATAATACCTGTATCCATACTATTAAATCTATATCCGTGCATCCAAACTATTAAATCCCCTTCTCCACATTGGGTTGTCAATGTGCACTCTGGCTGCCAGCCATACCAGCAGCCACACCACCGGCAGAGCTGGCTGGTGAGGGCCACCTCTGTGCTGGCATCCGCTGGGAGAGCTGGAGCCCAAATGTCGCTGGAGATCCTGACTCCCCAGAATGACACCTGCAGAAACAGCCCAGGACCCCCTCGGCCACGGCCCTATCTCACAAATCCTGATTTAAGCCCCAGGAGGTGAGCCCTGTGCACTGTGAGCAGGTGAAGAGAGCGCTTTCTGAGGACAAAGCAGTGTGATGTGAACAGTAAAATTCACCCTTCAGAAACACTTCACCAAGTCCCTGATGCAAATGCACACAGTTTGCCCCTCAGTTTGCACAGCTGGCCTGCTCTTAGTGCTCTGCAGACCTGCTTCCTTCCTCATGAGGGGTCCTCAACAGAGGAGACCCCATTCAGTACTAGCCTCTGGGCCGCTCCGATTGAAACCCCCTGTGTACTGCAACTAGGTCCTGGCACGCACAGAGCAAATTGCACAAGCCCCTCAAATAAAATAATAAAATGGTTTAGGTTGGAAGGTACCTTAAAGATGGCCTAGTTCCAACCCCCCTGCCATGGGCAGGGACACCTCTCACTAGAGCAGGTTCCTCCAAGCCCCATCCAGCCTGGCCTTGAATACTTCCAGGGATGAGACAGCCACAACTTCTCTGGGCAACCTGTTCCAGTGCCTCACCACCCTCAAGGAAAGAATTTCTTCCTGATATTGAATCTAAATCTGCCCTTCCAGTTTGAAGCCATTATCCCTTGTCCTATCACTATATGTGAAAGAGGACATTATTGTAGATCATGGAAACAGGGCAACTACAGTGAAACCCCAGGAGGTACAAATGCAGAATGGAAGCAATCCTGCAACTGCCCTCACCACCATGGGACTCAAAACAAAGGGACTCCATTTCTGGCCCTGAAATGCACCGACACACACTTCGACTGGTGAGTTTGCCAGTGTCCAGCCCGCCTGGGACAGCCCAGGAGCACAGCATCTCCAAACCATGTGAGACTGCCAACAGCAATCTTGCAGCATGCAAAAGAATATGTGAGGGGGATTTTCAAACCTCACTATTAAAAAAATATCCTTGGAATGATGGCTGCATCCTGATACTCAACGTGGGCAACCCATGCTTTACACCTCAGTGACGGGACAATAACTCCCTTAGGGGCTGCACAAAGGACCTCTACACCTTGATGGCTGTGCTTGTGGGAAGACAAATGTCTTGCACCCGTAAGGGAACTGTACAGAGCTGCAGGACAGCCCCAGGGCTCCAGAGATTACAGGCTTCACTCACCAGCCTTTCAGTCAAGTGGTGAGGCTGCTCTGGAGATCCCCAGACACCTTCAAGGGACGAGTAGGAATTTTCTCCGTGTACCTCTCCATATCCCTTTTTATACTGCTGAAAGTCAGGTGAGTAAACTCACCCATGTGGCAGATAACAAAAGTGGGCCAAATCTTATATTATGCACTCAGAAGCAGATAAACACCATTTACTTGAGCTTAACCAGAAATGCCACCACTACACACTGTCCTCCTGACACACAGAGACAGGACAACCAGCCTAATCTGCAACAGCAGAGAGCTGAAAGCAGCAGCACAATTAAAAGCCTCCATTATCCAGCATTACTGAATGGGAGAAGCTTACAAACAAGTCTCATGTGCCTGTAACTTGCAGAAGCCTGGACCTCCAGCTTAGCCCTTTCGCCAGCCAGGTGAGACACACTGAAGACACTCTAGACCCAGCTGCCATGGGCTTCTGCAGTACAAGATCAGCTCCCTTGTCAGCATCATACAAAACACCTTGCTCCTGATTAAGATGAATCCTCTTAGCCTCTCAGAGAAGCACATTTGGCTTTCTCTCCTGAAGGACTGCTGAACATGGTGTCTAGAAGGCTGCTGTAGCAATAGCCAAGAAAACAAAAAAAACACATTACAAAGGAACTTGGGCAGCCAGGAGACAAGCAAGCAGATCAGACACTGATGAAATCACCATGCTCCGTGAGCTGTTCACGTCATTTATCACAAATGCTAGTTAACAATTAACTGGCGTTTCCCCTTCTCCAAGCAGTTGGCAAACTCACTGCAGAAGAGCCACGTGTGCTCTTGTAACAAACACCCAAGCAACATTTCAAAGTGAATGCAGTAAATGGAGTTCTTACTCCAAGTAAGAACTGTGGCTTAAAATCCTATTTCTCCTGTACTTGAAAATGAACAAACTCCTTTGCCTACATCAAAGAACTGAACTGCAACATCCCTTCCTTCCCCACCGTACTTTGCTCTGTGCTATAGCTTTTTTCCTTCCTACCTTGGTACATGTCCTTCCTATCTCCTACGCAAAGCCCTCCCCAAGCCTCCAAAGTAGATTCTTTGGTTAAACAACAGCTCCCAACATTCACAGTTTGTACAAAGTGCATCTGCACCACCAGCAAACCAGGGCAACACCAGGGCAAGGCAAGGGGAGAGCTCCCACAGCCTGGAATTTCAGCACATGACAGTTGTGCTGCAGAGCTTCCAGCCCAGCCCACAGTGACACTGAGCTGTCAAAAGCTCTCCAACAGTCCTACCAGCAATTTTATAAGGACTGTACTTGAAATAGAATCATAGAATGGTTAGAATTGGAAGGAACCTTAAAGATCATCAAGTTCCAACCCCCCTGCCATGGGCAGGGACACCTCTCACCAGAGCAGGTTGCTCCAAGCCCCATCCAGCCTGGCCTTAAATGCTTCCAGGGATGGGGCACCAACAACTTCTCTGGGCAACCTGTTCCAGTGCCTCACCACCCTCACAGGAAAGAACTTCTTCCTAATATCTAATCTAAATCTCCCCTCTTCCAATTTAAAACCCTTTTCTAGTCACTACACTACCTGACAAAGAGTCCCTCTCCAGCTCTCCTGGAGCTTCCTTCAGGTCTCCCCGGAGCCTTCTCTTCTCCAGCCTGCCACTCCTTCCTGCAAAACTTAAACCCCTCAAGCTGCCTCCTCTGGTTCCAGTCATTACAACCCTCTGGGCTGGTGGAGAGGTTGTGCTGCCCCCAGTTAGTCCCAGTTGAGGGCAGTAATCCCTGGGCAGGGGGCAAAGGCAATGCCCACCACCCAGCTGTGGCCCCTGCAGCTAACCATGCTCCTGCATCTGGGGACCCAGTCCCAAGCCACCACCACTTGGGACAGGCCCTAGATGTGTCCCTTTATCCCGGTGGGAGCAGGGATAAGCCAGCATGGGCACTGACTGTGTGCACACATGCTGATGGCAGGCAGCCACAGGGGCAGCACAACACCCACAGCCTCACTGGAGCAGGGTTTCTAACTCCTGGGAGGACCAAATTCTGCTGCCCCTGGCTTCTGTGAGGGCTTGTACACACTCACCACAGCACACCACACTGGGGTACAGCTCCCCATACAGCACAGGTTGCTTCCTCTCCCCCACTGCTATTTCCCCACCTTTCTCCTCCTCCCACAGCTCCCAAAGTTTTCCAACTCCACTTTTTCTCTTACTCTGCAGTTTGTTCCAGGACCCCAACTTTTTTCCTCTCCATCTTATAAGCTCTGTGTTGCTGCAGTAGTCTTGAGCCTTTGATGAAAAACAGGCCATCAAAACCAAAACCTTTCCCCTCAGCTGCACACTATTAAGTTCAGGCCCCCCTCTAGCAGGAGGATTCAGGTTAGGTCTAAAGCACTGCACCTGGCAGCGTTTGCCAGATCCTACCCAAACAATAATCAAGGTTCTTTGCCTCAGGACCTGCCGAACCCAAAGACTGTTTTCTCTGGCAGGAGAGGCTGATTTACTCCTCAAGATAAACATTAAGCAAACAGGAGGGTTTTTTTTAACTTTAGGAACTAAGAAGCCAAAACTTTTTCCTGCAGCCATAGTCGCACCCCCTGTGCCTGCAACACTGAGCTATTTTTAAAAGAATTAATTCCTGTGGTATTTTCCTAATAGCTGTAAAGCAGTGGGGCATTCTGTGAGACACACACTGCTACTATTGCTCTGTCTGTGCCTCGTGACTGTGACCTTCCAAATTCAGAAAGATTAGCCAGCTGTCCAGAGAAAAAAAGTAATCAAATTCTTCTCTTTGTAACGTTTCCTCTATCGATTGTTTTCCCGGGGCAGCAGCTCAGACCTGGCAGGGAACCACACTTCAGTTCCTGCCCTAGGACTCCATCACATCTTGGTAACGTCCAAGTCCTGAGTGTTGCAACTTGGACCTTCTGCCTACTAAAAAAAAGAACAGAAAAACTTGTATCTCTTGCCAATGTTTCAACAGCCAAAACCACTGAACCTGAACCCAAACCCAAGTGAAGTGCTGTTGCCCATCCATGTAATAACGACACTATCTATACCTGAAAAAACATTAGTAACTTAAAACAACCAAGGGGCACCAACATCAGCCATTCCAACAATCGTACTGTTTCCTTCACCTCAGGAGATGACAGGTAAATTGAGTTTGTAACTTTGCTAGTAATTCTAACAAAAGCACGAAGTCCATAGCAAATTATGACACAGACCCATAACAGCTTGGGGTCCTCTTGTTAAAATAGCGTTTAGAAACGCAGAGCTGTTCTCTGTACTTGTTCTCTGGTTTAAAATACAGAACATTTTTTCTAAGACTATCTAAGATAAACAAAGATTAAAAATAGGGCACATACCTCCTTCCCCTGATTTCATTGAACCCTCATTAAGCTCCTCAGTAAGCAAGGTCAGACCCCATCTATTCTCTATTCATACACACAATTTATTTCTGCTTGCCCATGATCCATGCCTGCGGAGAACACTCCCAAGCAATCAACCTTTCACTCCCAGCTCTTGACCCCATTCCTTTTCTCCTGTCCTCTTATATTTTTCCAGCCTTCTGGCCACCTCCTAACAGTGAAATAAGCTTTTTACTGTCTGAGCCAAGAGAATAGGCAGTGGCAACATGCCCTTACGAAGAAGAAACTGCCTTTTTTCCATGTTTTCTACCTGGCAGAGCAAGTCTGCAGCCGCCTGTCCTCCTCGCCCTAACCTGCCCTGTTGCTGCTGCCCTCAGCAAGCCTTCTAGGGCCATGAGACGTGGCAAAGCTCTGGAGCAGCCCCTCATGGTTCCAGTTTGCATCTTGTCACCCTGCCCCTGCCACTGCAAATGCACCCTGAGCAAAAGCCTCAGCCTCTTTCGAGTCAAAACCCAACTAACTGACACGCAGTGAATCCAGCAACTGGTGCCCGTGGATTTGGAAACTTAAAAACTTTCCCCTGCATGTTACCACTCAGCTACCAAAGCACATTTACATAAACTCAGCTGGTAGCAAAGTTATAAGCAAGGTTTTAGTCCAAAAGGTGCTGTTTTTTCATCCATTCCTACCATGAATTCCAGCATCATCCATAGACTCCCAAATAATATTTAATTCTCTCAGAATCACAAAATTTACTATGTTTCTCCCACGTTAAACTTAATGGAAAAACAGGTGATGGGTTGCAGAGCTCTCTAAAGCTGAGCACTAAAAATTGCTGTATGAAAAAACAACAAACATAAAGTTAACAACAACTTACCTTCTGCCTACTAGAGCAAAAGGTAAGGACTTCACTCAACAAAAAAAAGATCCAAGAATCCCGAGAGAAAAAAGGTAAGCATTTTTTTCCTCCAGTCAATAATGCTTCCAGTAGCTTATCTACATTTCTAGACTCTTTATTTGCTCTCCCAGACATTGGAAATAAAAAATTAAAATCAACTTTCGCCCTCCTCTGAACAAGCTACTGTGAAGTGTAACAGCTGACAAGCTGAATTTGCCTTTAGCAGGCAGCCAATTCCAACACCACACCTTTATTTATACAGGAGGAACAGCACACAGTTGTGGGTATTTTTAATACATGTATCACATATATCTATTAAAAAAGAAAAAAAAAAGCCTATTTATGTGTTCAGGTAAAACATGTAACAAGGGTTGCCTGAGAAGTGCTGCCAAGGCTGGTCAGGGGTGGGAAGGCAGGACCTCTCCAAACCCTTCCCTGGGGCTTGTTGGGCACTACCTGAGAAGGAACAACCTCCCCCAGAGCCAGTTTTTCCCCATTTAACAGAGGCAAATCCTCAGCCATTTGTCAAACTCTGCTTATTATAACAAAAGCTTTCAGTTTCCTGACATTTTAAAAGGGTTCAAAGAAACATAACACGAGTTAAGTTAAAAATACCACGTGCAGTATGTATACACACCCACCTAAGTGTAAGCCAAAATCACAGAAAGCAAAGTTTGTGCAGCCTAATGGCTCATCCTGCCTACCCCCCCTCTCCTGCAGGACTCCTCTGAAACAGAACCTGCCCTGCTGCCTTGCCTGGTGTGCTTTGAAAGCCCCAGGTGACTCCCTCCTCACAGCAGATGTGCAGACTGTGCCCCTTCATATGCCCATATGGTGCCTGGCACGCAGACTGGGGGCCAAGCCAGGCACCCCCAGGTGGTACCCGATGTGAACAGATGCTGGGGAGCTCATGCTGCAGTGCATCTCCTAACATTCTGCCAGAAGCTTTGCTTCAGCTGATTTGAAGCTCTCTTGGGAGACTACCTAAAACATCTTTCAGGTTGTGTCTTAATCACAGAATGTTTTGAGTTGGAAGAGACCTTAAAGATCATTCAGGTAGGGCCACCTCCCACTAGACCTGGTTGCTCAAAGCCCCATCCAGCCTGGCCTTGAACCCCTCCAGGGATGGGGCATCCACAACTTCCCTGGGCAACCTGTTCCAGTGCCTCGTCACCCCCACGTGAAAGAATTTATTCCTAATATCCACTCTAAATCTCCCCTCTTCCAATTTAAAACCGTTACCCCCTGTCCTATCACTAGACTTCCTGACAAAGAGTCCCACTCCAGCTCTCCTGGAGCACCCTTCAGATACTGGAAGGCTCCTAGAAGGTATCCCTGGAGCCTTCTCTTTTCCAGGCTGAACAGCCCCAGCTCCCTCAGCCTGTTTTCATGAGAGGTGCTCCAGCCCTCTGATCATCTTTGTGGCCCTCCACTGGCCCTCTTCCAACAGGTTCATGTCCTTCCTGTGTTGAGGACTCCAGAGCTGGACACAGTGCTCCAGCTGGGGTCCCACAAGAGCACAGCAGAGCAGAGGGACAGAATCACCTCCCTCGACCTGCTGGCCACACTTCTTTTGATGCAACCCAGGATGCTGTTAGCTTTCTGGGCTGCCAGCACATATTGCCGGCTCATGTTGAGCTTCTCATAAACCTACACCCCCAAGTCCTTCTCCTCAGGGCTGCTCTCACTCACCTGGCCAAACTTCAGCCCTGCAGCTCTTTTGATCTTCCCTGGTTAATCAAACTTCTCAGCCACTTTGCCACTGTCGATGCTGCTCTCAGGGTCCCTCTCACACACAGTGATCTCCTCCTACTTCAGAGAGCTGCAGAACACCAGGCAGCATGGTAATTGCTGATGGTGGCACCTTCCCACAGCTGACACTAATCAGACCAGCTCAGACAGGGCTCAGCAGTGGCAGCAGAGCACAGGAGCCTGTGCTGAGCTCCCTCTTGCTAAGCTGCTTTTGAACTTGCAAGGAGGTAAAGCCTGTCTGCACTGTGGTGGCACCGTTTTGTCACTCAATCCATTCCCAAGCATCAGTTCACAGCTGTCTGCCTGCTTTGTGCATGGCACAGACAACACCCCCTGCAACTGCTTCTGTGGCAAATTTAAATGTCAAAGGGTTTAGGCGCCCCCAGAGCCCACCACCACACCATTCCAGCCTTTGCTCCCCTTTCAGTTTGAGATCAATCTACTTCCCACAGCCTGGGGAAGTCAGAGGCAGGGACTCCTACAGGGAGAAGAAAAAATGATCCAAAAAAACAAAGGACAAACAACAACATCCAGGTAATGTGGGTAAACCACCACCACCAGTATTCTAGCTCTTCGCTGGGAAAATTCCAAATCCCAAATTTCCCCTAATACTGAACAGTTACACAGTGGCATTTTATATTAAAAGAATAATACAAGCTGCATCACCAATCCTGCTGTATAGAAGAACAGAAGGTTAGAGGCTGTGCAGTGAGCAGTCAGGCAATGAGGCTTCCTGCATGACAGCTCTGCGATGTTTTGACAGTGTGTCAAATCCTGACAGCAGCCCTGGATTACTGCCTTTCAGCAACACCTCTAGGCTGCTCTTCCTACCACACAATTCATCACTGTCCTACTGTTAGCATCAGCAGGCTCTTAATGCCATACTCCAGGTTTTGGGTCAAGGCATGCTTCACACTGCCTTTGTGTCAATGCAAAAGTAACGCCACAACGCGGCAGGAGAGGAGGCCTGGGGCTCTCAGACTAGAAAACATCCAAAGAATTGATGGAGAAAAATCCTGTGCCACCGTAATAGAAACACTGCTTTTGAAAAGCCAATAGTGCCCAAATAGGTGATCCTATAACAATTGAAAAACTTCGATTCTGGGCCATAGTGACCCATGAGAGATCTGAAACTAGGTGCTGTACGAACAGGGAGATTTCTATTCAGGGGAATCCCACCTACTACACCATTTGCTTAAACAGACAAAACCCCCAAAACTGTGTTTTTTATCTCTTCTTTAGGATATTTTTCATCTGAACAGATTCCTTTCAGTCCAAAAGAAACTTGTCCCTCAGAAGAATGCAACGTAGCCTGCTGACAGCACTTAGGGCATTGCTCTCTTTATTCAGCATTATAAAACCATTTGTCTCACGAGTGTAAGAGTTTCATTTCAGGTCCCACCAAGGCTAGTGTGCAAGATAAATTCTCTCCTAGCTCATGGCCCACTGGGAGCTCTCTTAAGCACCTCAAGTTTGCTACGTAATGTCTAGGGAAACACAACAACCAACATTTTATATGCTAAATTATGTCTGATTTCAGAATGGAAGCAGGATTTTAGTTCAGCTTCTCTGTTCTTACCGTTCCCTGATATGGAAGTGATTGTCTGTGAATCTGAGACACTTTGATTCACAACACTAGAAAAAAAGAAATCATTATTTCTTACAGGAATTGCTGTGAGCAGAGCTTTAGAACAAGAGCTGTCACACCAACCTCCTCCACAAGAAGTGAAGTGCCAGGAGGTGAGGAAAACAACACCAGTAACACACCTATTTTAATAATATTCTCTCTCAGAATGCCTTCCCTAAGAATCACCTTTCAACCCCTAAAAATTAAATACTTTAATAACAACTTTAATAGTATTTATTAAATACTAAGTTAAGTAATAATATTTAATACTAATATTAAAGTTTTAAAACTTTTATAACAACTTTAATGGTATTTATTTTCATTATCACTTTGCCATCAAAACTCTGGGCCACTTCAAGTAGTTACTCTTTTCTCCAAACAAACCCATAATTTTTCATAGTTTTCATAGTGGCTGGCCTGAGATGAATATGTGCCTTGATAAAGAGCAATGACATTTTGATGAGATGTAACTACTGCACATTTTATGTGGCAAAAAGGTGGAATCTCCTGTTTATAATTCAGAAATCTGCATACTCCTTAAAACGTCTTGGTTCCTCAATTAAGTTCATCATGAAAGAGAAGCCATTCATAGAAATAAACTGTTAAACCCAGAGCAGGAAATTTGTACCTGAGGACACAAACCTACACACGCATGAAAAGACAATGTGAGTTGATCTTGGATGGACTGTGTCTGTAGAGTTTGTGTCAACCTGCAAAGTTTCACTGTCAGTACAGTTACTGCTGTGCGCTCTACCAAGGCAGAACAGGCTAATTAAGTCTGGTTAACTCTGAATCCTGCCCCCAATATGTCCAACAAACCTCCAGACAGTTAAGGAAAAATTTGCCTGTTTTCATTTTCAGCAACAGTATGTGCTATGGAGACTTGTCAGAGGTGCTGACATCTAAATATGCTTCACAAACTTCTAAGTTTTGACTGCTGTTTCACTGTATTTCCTGAATACATTATACCTGCAATTTTCTCCCTCTGGATCACACAGCTCACCTGTGTCAAAATAAATTTATCACCTATTCCATTTTTCTGCTCAACAGTTACTCTACACCTCCAGCACACAAGGGCAATGCAATGGTAGGGCATCAGGTTGCTGATCCAGTTATCACAGACTGGGTTGCAGTATTTCCCCCCTCTGCAGCGTGCACACTTGGCACTCTTCTGACTGCAGGTTTCTGGCAAAATATAAACCAGATACTGTTGTTCAATTTAAAGAAAGACACAGTTTTTCTTGTTCTGCTGTGACTGATGAAGCCAATGAAGGCTTTTTCCCAAATCATATTTCACAGGGAAGTTAAACCTTACACAGAAAACTTTTCATAGAGTCATGGAATGGTTAGAGTTGGAAGGGGCCTTAAAGATCATCAAGTTCCAACCCCCCTGCCGTGGGCAGGGACACCTTCCACTAGAGCAGGTTGCTCAAAGCCCCATCCAGCCTGGCCTTAAACACTTCGAGGGATGGGGCAGCCATGACTTCTCTGGGCAACCTGTTCCAGTGCCTCACCACCCTCACAGCAAAGAATTTATTCCTAATATCCACTCTAAATCTCCCTCTTCCAATTTAATATCGTTACCCCCTGTCCTGTCACTAGACTTCCTGACAAAGAGTCCCTCTCCAGCTCTCCTGGAGTTCCCTTCAGATCCTGGAAGGCTGCTATCAGGTCTCCCTGGAGCCTTCTCTTTTCCAGGCTGAACAGCCCCAGCTCTCAGCCTGTCTTCATGAGAGGTGCTCCATCTCTCTGACCGTCTTTGTGGCCCTCNCTGGACCCATTCCAACAGGTCCATGACCTTTCTATGTTGAGGACTCCAGAGCTGGACACAGGACTCCAGGTGGGGTCTCACAAGCGCAGAGCAGAGGGGGACAATCACCTCCCGTGAGCTGCTGGTCACGCTTCTTTTGATGCAGCCCAGGATGCAGCTGGCTTTCATAAATGATGAAAAGCTGTCACCTTTGATAATTCCCTTTTCAAGAGAAAGTGAAAAACCAAGCATGTTTTAAAGGAGCAAGGAAACTCCACTTCTTGACCATCCATGTCAAAAATAAAAAAATAAAAAAAATCAAGACTTTTTCTATTGTGGAGTAACTCAGCCTCTCAGGGGAAAGCTCTCTATTTGATTAAAACCACTGCATCCTGTCTCTCAGCCAAATTAAACTCAATTTTGCTTTAGCTGTAATTCTGCTTTACCACGTCTCCTTGTTACAATCAGAGCGGGTGTATTTTTCCATGAGACAGTACTGGCCCAACCGCAGAGGAAGTGTGCTTATATCATGTTTCCACCCCAATGTCCTATTAAAGCAAGAGCCAAATAAATCAGTTGCTTTCATGTTTGGGAAGTCAGGTGGCCAGCACCAGCTCTCTCCCATTCAAACACCATTTGACTCTGCTGCCACTTGCCAGTGGGAAGCACAGCTGCTTGCTGAACACTGCTCTGTCAGCACAGCCCTGCAGTCTCTCATTCAGAAGACGTTAATTTAATTAAGAATCTTTTAACACAGACAAAAGGCAACTAAAAAGCCTGTCAGACATTGTATACAGTTTCCCAGCTTCTGTTCTCTGAATGTATGAACTCATCACATACCTGCTGCTGATACAACATACAAATTATCACTCCTCCTGAATGTACAAAGCCTGTAGCACACAACAACCAACCTCTCCGCCTTATACATTTGCTCAGCTCAGTGGCAGCATCTTCTCAGCCCCAACCTACTTTAAAAAAGCTGTTGCTTTTTGGAAATACTTTCTAATGTTCTCAGATTACAAAAAAAAAACCAAACATGCCCAAGGGACTTCAGACATGGTTCTTTTTAAAAACAGACACACGGGATTCCTCTTGTAGCATGGCAATGAAAGAGGGTTAAAAGCTTGGATACCTGGTGAAAACAAGTAATATCTTCCTCCCAGAAATGCAGGTGGGCAGGGGTTAGCATTGTTTGACATAGGGCTACGCTGTGTCTACCCCCTTCATCCCTGAGCCTCAAAGGAAGGCACTCCAGGGGCACCACTGATGTAGAAGACAACTGTAAGCAGCACCAGCAAACCTGCATGTGAACATCTCAGTCATCAAGCCAGACAGGCCAAATGTCACACCAGAATCAGGGATACGCAACAAACAGTAGTGTCACTTTTGGAAGCTCCACCTCAGGGACCTCTCAGGCCTTCAGGTTGCAGAGTGCCAAGGGGGTCTAAGAGCACTCAGGCCAGAGAAACACACAGGATCGAATGCTGTGACCACTACGATGGCAGCTACTGGGTTTATATTTTTAAGTATTGTAACAAACAGGGAAATGTTTCGTTCTGGATCCCCATACAAGCCACAGGGTGATTTCTCCACACACAAACCAGGACACTAATGCAGGGCTAAGGTAGACAGTCCTCATAGTCTCCATTTGTTGGAGATACCAGGCACACGTTTACCCTAGAAAAAACAATTCAGTGAAGGATTTTCAAATGCTGGTGTTAAATACCTTGAAACTGTAATATATTCATCACTTGAACTGCAATAGCATCCAGAAAACCAGTTGCAGTTGGACCTTGCACAAGTGTAGCGGAAAACACATCTATCTCCCACATGGCATATGCTCTGAGGAGTCAGTCAAAGCAGGCACACACTGGAAAAAGAAACAAAGTTTTAACGGAGTTAATTGAGCAGCCTCAACTTAGTGGCAGAGGCAGGAATAAGCTTTCAGTCTCTCCAAACCAGTTTTGTAGCCACGTGTTCATGTTGTTTTGTTGGTGGTTAAAAGAAACGGCAGTGAAGCGTACCAGCCCCAGCTCAGGGCAGCTTGAGAAACAGGATTCTCACAGCTCACACCAACGTCAGTTCATAGCACAGGAGAAAACTCCAAGTTGCTCTTTAATGGCCACTCTATCAGAGTTTCATGCTCAGATAGCTCTATCAGCAAATGGTGGTATCAAATTATAAACTACCTTATCATCCCATCGACTCGCCCTGGAAAACACTCTCTGAAACGCATTCAAGAAACGTCATAAATGCATGCACCCAGAAGCTGTAGAAATCATAACCTCAGGAAACAAAAAACTGAAGCAACAATAGCAGAATTCATTCCAGGAGCAGCAGTGTGTAAGAACAATGACAGAAAATCAAGTCTTAACAACGCACAGAAGTCACGCAGGGCAACCATGACTGCTATCAGTGTGTTATACAGCAGGGAAAATAGACAAGTCAAACAGTGGAGCACACACTCAAGTTTCCTCCTGCAGTTCAGTCAGGAAGTTTCTGGCCAAAACAACGTTATTTACTACCAGCTTTGGCATCTCACCTCGGTGTTCACTCAGGGGCAGATCAGATTCAAATGTTTTTTTATCTACTTGACAACTTTTTGCTTGCCACTAATCCTAGTTAAAGGCACATGGAATGAGACACACTCAGAAAAAAAAGCCAAAACCACCACAGTCTGAATTGCTTCATTTTTCTTTTTTCCTTCTGGCTCCAAATGTACATTGCTGCTTTTGGTAAATGCATTTACCGCCAGGAGACAGTGACCAGCTTGGTCCTCAGCTAAAAATGAGTAACAATCTTTGCTGAGTAGGACTAGGAGATTTTCTCCAGACCGTTTCAACAGCAGGCTGAGCTACTATTGCAGATGTAATACTTTTTGCAGCTATTCATGATCAAGCTCACTGCATTAATGTCAAAACATATCCTGTGCTCAATTTTAACTGTAAAGAAATCCTCAGGCCTGATCACAGGCTGAGTAAGAATAACCTTTGTACCCTAAGAGGTGGTAAAAGAAGAGAGAAGAGAGACAATAACTGGCATGAAACAGAATCTCTGTCACTGGGGAAAACTGGACTTGAATCCCCCAGGTTTCTAGTTAGCACCCTGCCTTTCAGTTCCAAGCTGAATGCACTGCCACTGGAAGATACCAAAGTCTTGCTCAGTAGCTGTATACAAATCCCAAAGCCAGAAAGGGAAACAGCAGGATATAAAAGCTGGCACAAACCAAAAACCCTAAGCATGAGAAAACACCACAATGCTGCCATCAGTGATACGCCTGGTAAACAGTATCTGAAATAGCCCATGGCTGCAAAAAGGGGGGGCAAAGAAACTGGGAGAAAGAACCTGGTATATCAATTTCTCAGGATATTCATTTGTCATGCGTGTGTTACGGTACACTTATCACATTAAATGACTCCCCACAAGACATAAGAGTGTATCTGATAATCTTTTCTTTTGCCTGAAATGTTCTGCAGCTCATGCTTTGAACGTCTTCTGAAGAATCAGAGCTGCTGGCCCACTGAATGAAAAGTGCACCTCATTCATGCCTGACTGTGCCTCAGATTCCACAAAGAGACCAGACCCACCCGCGGGTCTCTGCAAAGCAAGCACCAGCTTCAGTGAAGGCAGTAAACACGTGAATACCCCTTAAACAAATAATTACACTAGCTCAACACTGGGAGAACGGATGCATTCCAGACTTGCACTCGGTTGAGAGTTTCTGGATAACAAATTTGTTCAGCAACACTTGACGTTAATCCCTCTGTTCTCTGTATGTATTAAGTTGCTCCCATACGTTTTCTGTAGTTAACAGACAGACTACGGGGACCTGTCACCTGCAAGTACTCTGAAGAAAGAGCACAAGTTATACTTTTTTTTTTAATGGTAAAAAAACCTTTCATGCAGACAGTACATTCTGAATGCCTACAAAAACCATCTTATTGACTTTGCAGGTCTTCCAGGTTTCGCATAGTCCTTCTTTCCCCTCTGAATGGGTCTGAAGTTCAAACTCTTGCAGTAACACCTGACTGTAACTCCCACCCGTGCTGCCAATAATCTCCAGCCCTACTGATATCTCATGAGGTCCATGGGGAGCCTGAAGACTCTGGATCTTTTTGATTAAGCTACAGTAAAACATTCCCTTTAATTAAGCATAATTTCGTATAATTAATCTGCATAGAAAACATTAATTTACCTTGTTATCTTAGATTTCTCCAGAGGAAAACTACAGTTCAGATGATCTCCACATCTATTGTTATGAATCATCATACCTTAATAAGGCTGCCTGCAAGTACAAAGAGCTTCCCCCACACACACTCTAATCAAAACAGAAACGCTGCCATGTACAGCATGCATATGAATTCCAGCCTTCAGAAAAAAAAACAATCTTGCCACAAGCTGCTCTGTAGAGCCAATCTGTCAGCATCACTGAGGCTCTTTCCATCCACAGCTCTGGCGTTTCGCATGTGTCAGCAGCCCAGGAATCGTCAGCGTGAGTCAAGTCAACCGCAACCCTAGTGACTAGGCAGCCTAGTTTTCTCAGACTCACCCCCTTTGGAAAACTGTTCCCTAAAGTCCTGTTCCTATCTATTAAAATCAAGGGTGTCTTCCAGGCTAAGAGTGTGCAGGATTTCTCCTGGTGTACTTAGAGGTGTGCAACACATTGTGTGCAGAGATGCCCATTTGAGCATCAGCTTTGTTAATTTGAAGTACTCTGTTATGGTAGCAACTTGGGGATTCATGCAGCATAAACAGCTCTCCTCCCTGTCCTGCTGCTGCTTTGAGAAAGCTGTGGGGGTTTGGATAAACAAAAATATAACTTTGGTCTGTGCTGAAAGGCTTCTTTGACTAATCAGTTATGAGTTCTGAATAACCCTGTCCCATCCTCCCACAAAATAAGTCTGATCTATCTTCTAGGGCACAGTAGCGTAATGAAATAACTGTTCCCTGTAGCAATTTGTGCTCCAAAAAAGCATAGGAATTGCTGTGAATTTGGTCAGTATTTATTCTTACCAGCTTACATTTGTACAGGTGAGAGCACCTTTTGGCAGGACCGCCTGTGTAAGGCTCATTGATTTCAGAGAGGAGAAACAGCCTCTCATCCAGAGATACAACACAGGGTCAGCTGCATTAGGAAATGTATAGAAATGGTCTTACATGTTGTCATCTGGTTCAGCAAGGGCACCAGTGTATCAGAGATCAGCAGGTTCACACTCCTCAGCTTCTTCAGGAAATGGAGTTCCAGCGTTGAGAAGAAAATCCTGAAGAAATACAGGGAATATGAAATTCAGATTCTCCCTTTCTCCTTTTCCTGCACGAGAATTTCAGATTGTACCCTTTGATTTCAGAGAATTGGCCAGTTATAGTTAATTGGTATGTCATTATGTCTGGAAGTATCCACTAAAAAGAAATTAAATAATTAGTATTCCACTTGGAATAACAGTTAACACGATGAACTGTGCAGGCTTTCTAAAAGCCATCTCTGCTTTCAGAAGCATATGTGCACCTGGGAAGTGAGGCAGGAAAAGCTTTATCCTCATATATATTCATATACAAGGATAAAACTGAGACTGTGCAGGACAGGCCAGAGAAGGAACCAAGGTTGGAGGCTGAGCATTTAGTGAATGATAACTCTTTTCCAAGTCTCACGACTTCGATTGATTGACAAATCTGGGTAGAACATCTATTATACTCAATATCTCTGTCTTCTGCACACTCATTTGTTTCCACTGACATGACCTTTCCAAACCTTTAATCGTCTTGGTGAAAACAGCATAATTTCAGCTCCCTTAATACTTTGCTTATAAAATCTGTAATAAGAAGTGTCTTTTGGTCCTAATACTGTTTTCTTCTAAATATTCAAAAATGTGCTGGGATAATGCTACTGCTCTACTGCAACCAAGAACAACCCTATACTGGATGTATGAGAAATCCCACTGCTTCCCAAGCTCCGTGATCATCGTTAAAAAACCTACAGCCTTTCAAAGATGTGGTAAAAAAAAAAAAGACAGACAGAGGGGAAAAACCAGTTCTGAAATGCTTTCACTACAGGAGCACGCATACACAAAACTTACCTGCAGAATGATATTTCAGGTATTTAAAAGGCTGTATATGACCAAAGGTTATGAGTCTTTCCTGCTGCTTCTGTGGAGCTGACACTGAACCAGGCTGGAGGTGGGGGAGGATGATTACTTACTGTTTTGCACTCTAGGTGGGGATTGACAGGCAGGCTTTCAACATCAGCCAAAAAAGTAATCAGCAATTACAAATTGTATTGTGTGACAAAGACCACGCTGTGCACATGTGGAGCGAACTGGCTGCACACCACCCCCTCGCCGAGAGTTAGTGAAATAATTTTTCTCATTGGAGGCTACGCCACTGCTAAATCTAAGAGTAAAGACAGCCTTTCCATAAGCTGTACCTCCCATAGAGCGGGCCCCTGAAACAAAACATTACCTAATTGTAGGCTGCAACTCAACAACTCCAGCCAAGAAAGGCTCCTCCTCTCTCTGACAGTAACTGCTCGCAAGTGGGACGTGTAATTTGAACATGAGCAGCCCCAGGATCTCTGAGCCTACTCTCGAGGCTTCAACATCTCTGTGGTGGGTGGCCCTTCTCTGTTTTGTTTTTGACTGTTTCTACCCCCTTCTCTTTCCCTCAAAGTACCATCATGATTATTATTATTATTCTGACTGCTATTCCTTAGCCTGATTAAGGCTCTCCAGCTATGGGAGGTATTTTTCATTTTGGTTTAATAAAACAAAACAATAACACAGCAGAGAACCCTCAGGTCTTTGAGTGGATTCAGGCAAAGCTTGATGTTTTGATCATCCCTGCTAATTGTTTCTAGCCAGATCAGAATAAAATATTTAAGGTATTTAGGCCTACGCCTAACTTAAAGTGAGGAGTCATGACATTATCTTCAACCTGAGAGCACCTCTGACATTTGCATAAGTATCTTGCTGAATCAGTAAAACAACCCCCATGCCTGCTAATATTTGAACTTCTGAGTGCTTCTTACTAAAAAGCACTCCCCTGGAAGTGTTTAAGGCCAGGCTGGATGGGGCTTTGAGCAACCTGCTCTAGGGAGAAGTGTCCCTGCCCATGGCAGGGGGGTTGGAACTTGATGATCTTTAAGGTCCCTTTCCAGCTCTAACCATTCTATGATTCTATGAATTGAAATCTGAAATGAGGTCAGCAGAGACTCCAAGAGGCTTTTAAGGTCAGCCTAAGATTTCACAAGGAAAACAGATACACGAGATAATTATTACTTTTTTTTTTTTAAATCAACTAAATGAAATCAGTAAGGATGAGTTTCAGCAATGAATGTCCCATTTAGGCTTGTTTTGTTGCACAGGCAGAATGGGCGGCCCGCAGAACAGGTTAACAATTCATACTGGAGGAATGGCTCTGCCAGCATTTCCCACTGAAACCATTTACAGACTACACGTAAATCCTGACCCTTATGAGGACAAATTTTGAAGCATTTAGTAGCAAATTTAGAGGTCAGATTTTCAACTTGGGTTCCATGTAGACATTTAACAAAGAGTTCAGATTTTTGCAAGTCCTTTGTGTAAGTAATTGGAGACTTCTGAAAATTGGCCATGTGTTACCAGAAGCAAAACCATGGGATACCCAACACTGCTTCTAGGAAGATCTCTCCATCCCTGGGAGAAAGTGCAGTCCTGGCTTTGCAAGACTGGCAGATGTGATGTGATGAGTTTTCCTGGACAATCACTTCTCCTGCAGTTTGGCATGCCCTCTCCCTCCTTGGACACACACATATACATGCAGTTAAGGTATAAAAGTGAAGAGTACTCAGTTTACATACCTATTTGTATTTGCACAAGACCCAAAGGCAAAAAAACTTTCAGTGCTCTGTAACCAGCAAAATTTCCATTTGCCAGAACACTGACGTTCTGGTTTGTAACATGGCATCACAGCAACCAGACTGTCACAGCCAGATCTCGGCATTTATTTGGCCTTAAGTACTTAGAGTTCTCAGCAAGTTTGCTGAACATGAGAGATCTGTTCTAAGGCAAGCTTAACAGGATTCATCCAGTCGTGGATTCACACAGAGGGGTATTACAGAGAAGAGACAAAATTAAAAGAAGCTTGAATAAACTGGAAAGTGAAGGAAGGCTGAGGTTCCTTTTACCTTTTGGCATTCACCAGATGGCCACCAGCAACACAGGATATCTTCAACTTCAGTATAACAGATTCCTAATACCCGTATGTTTAGACTATTTGCTACTGTGACTGCTTATTGCAAAACTTTTATGTGCAGCATAATAGGGCTGCCTGACTTTTTTCACTGCCTTTTTCCCCACTACTTTACAAAGAAAAGAAATCAAATAAAAAAAAAACAAACCAAAAAAATCCCAGATGGAAAGAACAAAACGCAGCCACCTTGTCTTTGCTGCAAATGGGAGGTGATGGTTCATGCCACTGTCTCAGGATGTGATAACCCAGCAGCAGCCCCAGTATGAGGGACGCTGGTGCTCCTGTAACGAGCAGAGAGCAAGAGGCAGCAGTCTGAAGCACAGCCCTAAGCGTCTGTTATTCTACCTTGCCAGGAAACAGTAATTAGAGAATAACTCCCTGCTGCCTTCAACTGTCTCCTGCCACCTCCACTGGTTCTCATCCATCATCATGAAGACCTCTCTTGGTGATTCTTTTATGAGAGGGCTGCCTTTCCAAGGGAGGCACTGAGAGGAATTTTCCACTCCTCTCTCCCTCCCTCCCCTTTTGCACAGCAGCAATCTCATTTCATTACAAGCCCAGGATCCTAATGTCAGTGGCTTCAGGCATCTGCTAGTAAGGAACAAGCAGTTTCCAGAACCAGGAGACGCAAGGATTGTGCTAAAAAACTCTTCCAAAAAAGAAAACCCATGACATGTTTGTGATAGGGAAGGTGAGCAAAAGGTAAGGGCCTGTGAAAAGTTGAGTAAAATCTTGGAGAGAGTCTGTAGAGTACACAGTAAAAGCACTATCAGGGAGGATGACAGTGAGCAAAGAAGCCTGGGCAAATACTGGTTTACGTATGGGACAATAAGAAGAAATGTAGGGCAAATATATATTTGCACATACAGTACCATGAGGCACAAAGCATTTCAAAAGGTGACTATTCAGAACAACTGAGCTCAGATAATATTGCAACAGCACTGGGTTCTAACTGCCCGTTTTGCTGGTTTCTCCCTCATCAGTAATTGCAGTTTCTCTCTGCATGAGCAGCAAGAAGGCTTACCTTTTCTAGTAAAGCACTCAGATTCTTGTGTATGTGCATGCACTACATGTCTACACAAAGACTGCAAGGGAGAAAGTTCCATTATTCCAATTCCTTTCCTGAACTATTCTAGCTAGGTTCAGAGGATCCTGCAAAAAAAGAGCTGGAAGTTTTTAAGAGCCTTGTAGCTTTAAAGAAAGCTGTTTGCTAAATATATTGGTATAGTTATGTTATATTTAGAGAGAGAAAGAACGCGTAAGCAAGTGACTATATAGTTAATATGCTAAACTAAACTCTCCATGGTCATTCTTCCAGGTACATATTAGAAATGGGGCATCTTTCCAGACCTGGGGTAGGAATGTTGCACTTGCTGAAGAACCATCATCAGAGCGCTCTGAACTAGTTCTACACTGAGGACATTAATACTCAAGAGAGTACTCCTCACTTGATGACATGAAATCATCTTACATCTGATGTCACACATTCCTCTGAGGCTGGAGAAACAACATTGCTTGAAGAAAAAGTTTTACTTAAAAGAATTACTTTAAAATCAGAGATACCAGCTCATTCAAGTTTTGAAGGGTTTGACAAAAATTGCAGTTAGGGTAGGAACTGAAGCAAGGCAAATAAAATAAATTGACATAATGGCAAGAAAGTCAACCCTTTTGTGGAAGCTGAATGTTGTGTGCTCAGTAAAAGTATGTTTCTGTAACTCCAGGTTTGTACAATACTTTTAAAATTATAATTACAATTACACGGTAGAAGATAGACTGTACTACTTTTGTGCTCACCAGTGCCAGAACTATACACTAATCTCCCAAACAAGATAAAATTCTCTCAATGGATGTGATTGAAACAAAGTACAGTTCTGACTTGTTTTGAGTCAGCTAACTGTAAGAGTGCCAAGTGAGAAAAGATTAAGGCTAAAATTCTGTCTTTCAACAGCTGTTGGAACATGTCAGGAATACCCAGAGAATGAATGTATTCAATTTGTGTAAGAACACCGACAGTCTGAGACCATGGAAAACTGAGTAATAGCAGGGTATCATACACTAATTTATTTAAAATGATGACTACTAGCAAAGGCTAAATATCATGATCAACTCCATGACATTTAGTTCTAAAATTCTGGTCTAGATTTATCTCTGTTAATACAAACGGTTTGTTCCTCATTTCACCTTTTAAATAGATGTCTGAAATGGAGAAAAGGTAGATGGGATAGGAAGAGAGAGATCCATCCAAATGGCTTGACACCTCCTAGCTTGTGGTATTTTAGTGTAGCATATAAATCCCCTGCTGCTACCCCTTCTTGCATGCCTCAGTGCCTTTATTTCCCTGTTGAGAAGCTGTTAGGAAACTGTTAGCAGAAAAATTTTGTGCTGAGGGAGGCAGAGTTGTTGTGCCCTTAACATGCCATAGCAGGACCCAAAAGTGCTATGGGAACTGACCTACTCCTCTTCTACATCTAACTTACATGCATCCAACACAAAGTCACTTGAATTGCTAGAAGAGAAAAAAGAACTGAAAAAGTAAAAACACTGTCTTATGCTCTGACCTCTGCTTTGTAAGGGAGACCAGGCTTTTATTGCTCATATTCTAGGGGTGCAAAGCCTGGTATTTGGCTAATATGGAAGGTGCCAACCTTGATCAATGTTAAAAAAACATCTAAGCATTGTAGTCCTTAAAAATACATCAAATTTTATTATGACCTAACTGCACAAAAGTGTTTATTATGCACTATTAACATGATTGCTAGATGTAGCTAGCCACAATTTGTAACAAGCTTTGTAATAGGAGAGCTTCTTCACTTCTAATACTATATTCTCGAGAGATGATGTGTATTATTTATAGGAATGCTGAAACTGATTCATTACTAGCATGTACTAGTGAAAGGATTGTTTACAAAATTACTGGTGAAAAACTCACATTGTCACTTATCTTTGGCTTCCCAAGGAAACAGATTGCTGCTTGGAAAGAAGTGTTTAGTGTCTGCATTGTCCTCATACACACACATTTTAAGTGCTCACAGCACTCACTATATTTCTTCTACACTGAGTAAAATTAGGAAGTGTTATTAGCCTCATTTTAGTGAAGAGGACTGAGCAACCAAGACTATGCAAGACATACCGAAAGTTTAGCAAGGCAAAAAATAATAGCCCAATAACTCAAGCTACTGCCACAATCACTGGATCTCTTAAAAACCCACAATCATTCCATGGACCTGTTCTGTACTCACAGGACTTTCACTCCTTTGGCCAGCTCAGCTAGCAAGAGCTAATACCACCAGATGCTTTGACTCTCTAAAATGATGTAATGCCAGATAATCCTAGATAGACAAAGAGACAAATTTAATTGGGTCTCAGTTAGGAAATACTAATTAAGACAGTGATCTGTAAGTTTTCTCCAGATTGTTCCTATTGAGTAGAAGGATTGCCACGCTGATCTCCGAGTTGCTCTACTTTCTATTCTTTCACACAGATTCCTGTGTCTGGAAATGTGGTGTCTATGCATTACAGAATATAGCTCCTAAAGCACATAAGTACTTATTACCAGGGAAGTAAACATATATGAATTACAAGAATACATGCACTGAGGTCTCTATCTTTATGTACAAGACCACTGCCAAAAGTTACTCTGAACGTGGAATATAGTATGGTTAAACACATTTTGGGAAAAAGCTTTACAAGAAATACTTACAAATTGATTCAGTGGTAATAATACTCTACTGATGCTATTTTCTGGGTCAGATTCTTTAAACTCTGCTTAACACTGGTTTATGAAATGCTGCTATAGTAAGACAGCCACACTTCAATATTGAACTATATCCAACCACATGCTTACGGTAGTACGAGACAAATTTGTCATCCTAAATAAATGCAGTACAGACTCTGTAGTCATAGAACACAAAGTGGTGTCTGAGAGGTATTTTGATGTCACTATTTATAAGGCACCACTTGCAGGAAACTTCAAGCTTCACGGTTACTTGCAAGGCAAACGAAACACTATTTCCAAAATAGAATGCAGTTTCTGGCATCAGCTCTCTACTGAGGCTGGAATTCTAAAAGAACCACAATACTGGCATTATAGCTTGGGGTTCAAAGAAAAAGAAAAACCTGTAGTTTTCCTAGTCAAATATACAAATCTCATGCTATCTCAGCCAGCGTGGATCAAGTTTCACTACTTGCCCTAGAAATAAACACTCTTTTGGGAGGAATAATAATTCTTTCAGTCAATCTTTGCAAGTTGGGCCCAGGAGAAGGAATTAAAAATAGCAAGATAAGACTCATGGCAGTAGTTAAGTTTCTAACAAAGCATCGGGAAAGGCCAATCTGACTCATCAGCAAAGAAAAGATAACTGGAAATGGGAGATTAAAAGGCTGAACTCATTCCCACACAATTCCCAGACCTCCTAGTAACCCAATCCGAACAGTATGAAAGCTAAATAACTATATATCTAGTTTTTATATTAACTAAAGAAGCTTGAAAAGCTACCAAGACTGCAAATGTAAGTTAAATCTCTAGGAGGGACATTCTGGACAACATTCACGCCCTGAAAACAGGAACAGTATGTTTCAGGCCACAAAATTAACAGGCTCTCCCAGTACCTCTGAATAATAACATGAGTATAACATAAATATAAATCTAAAAGGAAAAACTCATTCTAAATCAAAAGAGTAACAGACCAGAAGTACCTGAAGTGAACCAGATTAATGAAAACTGAAGTAAACACTGCAACTCTCCTCTGTTCTGCTATATAAGGCAAGTTGTTCCCATCCTGAACTGGGAAGGTATTGTGGTTGCAGGTGATCAGGATGACAAAGGGGGACAAGATGGGTCCAGGAAGGGATATTCCTAGAATAAGGACAAATAGTCTTAGTCTTTGCTCAAAAATGTGGACCAAATAGCACAAATATCTACTTGTAAAAAAAAAAAAAATAGAGGACGTACCCTTTGTGGAAGCCTGCTTTCACTCACCTACAGCACTTGCATCTAATTTAGTTTAGAAACAGGCTTGCTGTCTTGATCTGTCAAGTTTTAAAGCTCATGTTTAAGAAACAGGACTTAAAAAAAATCAATAATTTGACAGCACTAGCTGAAAGAGAAGAAAACCAAAGAGAACTTTACACCTCCAATTAACGCACAACAGTGGTTACTCTAGAATGTTTTCACATGAAAATTAAAATTGCATTGATTCTTTTAAGGCACGAGCTTCTAAAATGGAAATAGTCATAAGACACAGTATTGCCAAAAGCCCATGTTTCTGGTAAATGTAGTTGTTTCAGAAATTGTTGCAATTGTTGTGTTTACAGAAATAGAATGTTAAATTCTCCACAAAGGAATAGGCTTTCTCCATTTCCCCATGATATGATACAGTTTGGATTGACTCAGCAGCATCTTTTACAGTGACTTCCAATCTGGGACACATCTTTATTTCCAATTCAGATGAAAAAAAAAAAAAAAGTGCTTTCTCAAAAAGAAAGTAGATCACAAGATACAGCAATTACTCTTGAAAATATTAGAGAGCATACTTTTTCACAGATACACAGAGGATACAGCTTCAGCTTGTTACTTTCAATATTCACAGTCAAATACTTTTGAAAAACAATCTAAGTGCATCTTAGAGCCATCAAGTGCCAGTTTATTTTGTTCTGCAGTAATATATTTGTAAGATACCAAATGCTTCAGACTTGCTCAACCACTTGTGCACTGCATCAATGCTGAAGAGGTTTCTTGGACAGCTTGAAGCTTCACAGTTTTCATCTGTTCCAACCGAAGATTTATATCGAAGAATAAGCACAAAGCTCTCATGCCCTAAATCTGCAGAATAAGACACTGATCTTCAGGATAGCTGGTACAGTGAAGATGCCATAATGCCCTTTGGTTTTGGGATATCCATGTTGTACGGACAGATTGTCCTGAATGTTTACAGTCACTTAAATTTGTGGAGAAGGAACAGTGAGGAGACCAGTTGGCTTGATCTTGTTGATCCCTCCATCCAGGATGCAGACCCTTGGGTACTTGTTTTTCACAAGATGAGCTGCAAACTGAAACAGATATATCATTAGCTCACGCCACATTGTAGTCCTTCAATTGAAATAACTTTGCATTAAATAAGGCAAGTTAAACAAAAGAAGAAAAAAAAAAAAAGAATTATTGGACCCTAGAAGTTCCTACTTTGAAACAACTGGTCCAACACAGAAACTCAGGTCTGTCTGTTGAAACAGCTGGGACAAATTTAGTGGCCATGAAAGTGTCACACAGACAACTCTGAACGTTATTTATGTCTGCTTAGGCAGGATCTAACCTCATTCTAACCAGATTATTTCATCTCAGAGTAATCACTGGAACCCCTCTCAAAGCACGAAATAACACATATTTTTTCTCCGCATTAATGTAACTCCCAACTGTTTTCTGTAGGCTCCCAAATGTACAAGCATCCCAGTTTGATGGTGTAGTCATTTGCTTACCTGTCAAACTTGTCCAACATGGCTTGATTTCACAGATGTCAGATATGAATTTGGGGTCTAGCAGCTGCACACTCCCCCAACCCCTGCTAGCCACAGGCATGTTACATGGTGCAAGTGCACACACAAGTCCTTGAAAGCCTCTCTCCCCAATTAATCCATTCCATAAACCAAACACAGGAATTGTCAGTTTCCACATAGCAACTTCATGAAAAGTTGCTACATAGATGAAGAAACAGTATTTTGTCTATCAAAATAATAATAATGATTTAAAAAAAAATCAAAATAACAAAAATTATGTAACAAAATATCAAAATCCAAGAAAGAACAATATTTTGTGTATCACGTGTCAAACTTGCCTTTTAAATACCGATTGCAATACATTAATAAGCAAGCCACCAAAATGGATTACTCTGAGAATTACAATAATTACAATAGTTTTACCTTATTTCCAGTAGCTGTGAGAAAGACAGCCCTGTCACCCCAGTCTTTCAGATATTTGCTTTATACTTGAATGACAAATTAGTACCATTTGTAAAATCACCAAGTGCTTCCAAATGCGCTACGTAAAACATTCGTAGTGACCTTTTTGAACCTTGAAAATGATTTTAGATACTACCCCAGAACACAGTGCAAGCATGACATCCAAATAATTAACTTTGCACAAACAACCCAAGAACAGCAGTAGGTGTCCCATCCAAACTTCATACATGGGATTTCTTTCTACATTTACATTCCTTCTAATTACCCTTGGTAGTGTAGCAGATACCAAGGCAGAACAAGACGTACTAGATGATTACCTGATCAAGTACAAGTCCTGAAATAATCTCTTTAACAGGCAAGAGTTCCAAGTAGCAAAATTTTAAACTCCTTCCATAGTGAGAATTTTAATTCACACTGAAGGTATTTTATACAGGCGAGGAATTAATTTCTGTCTACTTATGTGTCAAACACAGCTACTGCATTCCTTTCCCTGGTTCAGGATGGATTCAACCAGGGAGTGAGCCACTCCTACATGATCTGTAACCGCTGAGGACTTGTTAAGACAGAATAGGATGTCACAGTGTATTTTGGCTGTCGTGTTTCTTTCAGGTACTTGCCTAAAGAAGACCAAAAGTAAGTTCCATCATCTCTTCCCTCATTAGTTTGCATCAGTCAGTGCAGGATTCAAAAGATCAAATGAAAAAAATCCCCACAATCAATCAAAACAGTTCATAAAGTTAGATCATATGTGGATACCAGTTTTCATGAGAAAAGAAAATGCCATGATTTTAGAGAGGCCCTCTGATGCAGAGGTGGTGTAATGTGCACAGAGATATCACTAGGAGAGTCCAGCTACCTCTTGTCATAATCACAGTCCATAAAGACATGGTGTACAGTAAACCAGAGGCAAAGATATTTCTCTTTGTCAAAAATAGCACTCAGCTGTGCATACTACGAGTTACAAAAATAGTATATTTTCCTAGGGAAATAACTCCTACCAGACATCTCCAGCTAGACATCTCCACTTCATGTGTACTTATCTGTCACCTCACAGCGCTCTCCACTTCTGACTAATGGATAGTGCTCTGCCTTGGACACCAGTGCTGCTCGTAGCTGGCAGAGATGAAAAATGGCAGCAAGCAATATGTTACTTCTTGAGTACAATGCCCCCTGTGTCAACAGAGATTCCACTTTGTCTACTGATAATTTTACACTTACGACAATAAACTCCAAGATTTTGGATGCCCTTGCCATAATACAACTGCTGTTCCATCTAATCTGAAAAGACAACAGGCGAACAATTGTGCTGTAGTTAGGGGTTGAGCGTTAAAGGTCTGTGGTTAGTAGTTTAGAACTGTAGTTCTTTAGTAGTTTAGAACTGTAGTAGTTTAGAACTACCACTGTTGTTTAGAACTGCTTTATTAACCAAGGTATGGCTGGAAATAAATTTTCTTCATAGCATATGACAAGAGGTTACTTTTAAACTTATGGTGAGGAATCTCTTGCTTCTCGCAGGGCCTCTGCGAAGCAAGCACTGCAGAATCTGTGGCTGCTAGCAAATGACAGGTAGAAAGCATAAGAGGACAAGATGATAAACCACAAGTTGAACTGTCTTTTTTTCTTCTTAAGTTGTCACAGAACCGTCTGCAGTTTCTACATAACTTCAGTGAGAAAAGCTGCAAATACAGCTCAAAATATTGCATCTGAACATCTAGCCAGGGAAAAACCCAGTGAGGAGGGAATGGACAACTATTGGTACCTCACTACTGTGGGAATTAGCTGCAAGTCAGAGGCCCAGAGGCATATACATTGCTGTAAGCTCAGAGCTGCCATCAAACTCCAAACATTAGCCTCCAAGAGCTTTGCACATACACCTGTCTCCACACTGCAAAGAAGAAAAGAGCCAAGGTTTTCATTCACAGAGTAAAAGGATTTGATCCTATTAAAGATGTTCCTAGTTTTACCTCCTGCCTTCCATTGTTGTGTCACTGAAAGCAGAACCTTTCCATAAAGAGTAGATTTAAAAGTAGTCATCTTACTAGTATTGCAGTCTTCCTAATTAATGCTTTGAATTTTTATAGTTCTGTTCCTTGGTGAGTTTGTGCCTTCCTCTCACAGACAGAGGATTTCGTCTGTCACAAACAAGAATGGGAACTTGTTTATCATCTTTCTGAAATGTTCCAACACCACCTGGCATCTTTCCCTGCCAAAATATACTGTATGAAGATAGGATTTTCAAAACACATGGAAGTGCTATTTCTGGCACATGCACTGACTGAGGGGCATGAGAGGAAAGACTATTTGAAATAGCTACATAGACTTCCTCCCCAACATGACCTTCATTCACGTTTAAATACCAGTAACTTAAATTCAAGACATTAAGAAAGATAAAAAAAATCATGTCTCCTAAAAAGTTCAAAAATATTCAGTGATCCAAAAAGAGCAAAATTTCATGTGTCAAAAAACCTCAATGTGCTCTTCTGAATTAATGCCACAAACTTTCTACAGCAGAAACTCCCACCTTGGACTTTGCACATGGACTCCATTTCCTTTTTAAGTGTTATCATAAAGTGTCAACTAGAAATTTAATAACAGGCACCTGAATGTTTGGATTTGTAGTCCACTAAATAACCAAATTTACAGAGAAAATAACGTGGCGAGGAGATAAGCAAATGGGTTACATCATTGTTAGTAACCTGGAAACCACCTACGATTTAAAGAGAGATTTATCAAAACATGTAAGTGGTATACAATTAAATTGCCATTAAACAGGTTGATTTTAAATGGAAATTAACCTCTGGCACTTATAAGGTGATTATACTTTCTCAAATTCATCAAATACTTCTGAGATACATCTGTTTCCCCGTACCACCAATGGATCACAGTTCTCTGAAATGATTCTGCTTTCATCTTGCCAATACGACTACTTGGGGGAAACAGAGTTATGCTTATCTGAGGCAGAGCATTAAAAGGATGCTACAAGACTTTAAGCTTTTTACTTTCTGCATCTTTTCCTCAAAATGTACTTCCCAAGAAAGCTCAGTTACTATGTTTTTACTGGCTGCATCTATCATTTAAATTGAACATTATCTTGCTACTTTCACAGCAAATATTATATATAAAAGGATGAATAGGTGAGCAACTTGTTTAATTACTACTAGGTGATGGCTTTGGTGAAGACTTTGGAAACACTGTTCCTCTATTAAGTAATGCATCAGTCAATTCCACATAAAACATCCTTCCTGGTGAGTATAACTGAGCAAATCGCAATTTGCATTTGAAAGCAGTCAGCTCAGACTCTTTCATGCAGATACAAGAAGTCAGGCTCTCAAAGACAGACAAGATCACAGCAAATTCCTATCAAATCTGGGCAAATACTAAACATTTTAGCTTGTACTGGTGTTGCTCTCAATACAAACAGCCTAACAGGGCTGCTCCTTTAAGTATCATCAAGCAGCTTAACAAACTGCACGTTGGAGCATTTATCAAAATATTTCTACTACCCTGTTCCAAGCAGTAAAATCACAGCTTTCAAGTGTGCTGAATGTATTATACCAGGCACGTCACATGTTTAGGCTGTCTGCAGCAAAGAGTCTGGTAACACAACAGCTTGAGCAGCACTGTTCCCAGCACCCTTCGGGCTAGCCATCAGGGTTGCTATTATTCACTTTCACAGACATTCCTCTGACAGGTTGTAATTAAAGGGCAAGTTGGGAGGGAAGGAGGAGTAACACACTGTACCAGAACATCCCCCCCCCCAAAAAAAAGACTGCTTTGACAAACGTTATCAGGGACTAGATGTTAATGTCACACTCTGAAAGAGTCAGAAGAAAAAAGATATATTAGATGCTGGAGAAGAAACATTAACCAAGTTTTGTAGTATTTGCCCATTGCCACAACATTACTTTTTGGTTTTCATTTGTAAACACATGCTACACAAACTTCTCAGAGATTGCAGTCTCTTTTGCTGTATGATTTCAGTCAAGAGCTCACACCTCAAAACACACCACAGTCTGGTGACCGGTCCAGCACTTTCCACATACCACCAAGCAGACCCAGCACACAAGATTATTTTTAGTCAGCTACTTCTTATATCAAAGGTTCCAGATAAAAGAAATGGCCCTTCAACAACAAAGGAAAGATAGGCACCTAAAGACTCAGATATTAAAAACACCCCAAACAGTGCCTAGTTAATGGTTAGTTTTAGCATAAACTGAAGTATAAAACACAAAAAGCACATCTTTGTGCAAACACATACTATGCAACAAAAATCCCCCAAACTGTAACCAACCTAAAGAAAAGGGGGGGGGGCGGGGAAGCACAGAACTTACTGCTCTAACAAGATCAAGGAAAAATTCTTTACATGCAGACCAGGCCAAAAAAGGAGCAGTTTCCATTCCTCCAGTACAAAAAACCAGCAATAACTTAAAGCATTTACATGCAAAGATTTGAAAATAATCCTACACAGACAGGTATTTTATAGCTGGTTTCAGAGTATATTTTGCTAAGAATAAAAGTAAGAATAAACACTCAAATTTCTCCAAGTAATAACTTTTCAACACCTGCATATTTAATTTGCCATTTAGAAATGATACATTCATACATATATATATATATAAAATACTCAGCTGAGAGCAAGCAACTGAAAATGAAAACTTGATTGTAGAGTTAGCTGTTGTAACACAGCTAATTTATACTGAACAAAATATATTCAGTACACCCAGTACAGTTGAATTGATTGTAAAAGCAAAATGCAGAATGCAAACCTATTCTGGTTTTGATTCAACAGAAAATAAAAAAGCTGTTATTAAATAGAAATATGTATTTGTTTAAAAGATCTGTAATAGTTGGTTCAAATATTAAAAAAGGCATAATTTTTCCTGAAAGATTCTACCCCCCTCCAAGTATAAAGACTTCCCTAGATGTTGAAAAATGTTCAAAGAAATACTTGATACTGAAAGCCCTTTGTGATTTGCACGACCGAAGATGCTGGTTTTGTCCTGTTTTTTCTTAAACACCAGGAGAAAAATCTTTGGAACTCTCACACAATGGGCACATTCCCTCCTGAAGCAGTCAGTCCACTTCAAAAGCTGATTTGGATACAGTTTAGAGAAAAGCAAACCAACATTGCTCCGGACAAGCTCTATGGATACTGGAATTGCCAAATTCACCAATGCCATCCTAGCTGGCAATATCCTTACACAAGACTCCTGGAACTACAACACACATTTATTAGTTCATTACTACCTCTATTTCACATTCTCTGAATCGGAATACCAAGAAATAAAAAATACTGTCTCAGAGCTGAAAAAATGCCTCAGAAAGTGATAATTCCATGTTATAACACAGTAGCCCTGAGAGATATGGATATGAATAGAGATATGGATAAAACCTAATACATGACAGCTCAGAGGTGCAGCCCACAAACACAGCACAACCACAGCCAAGGCTGCCACGTCTGAAGGAAACTGGAGCCAGACTGCATCACTCCAGGGTTCAGGTTCACCATCCTGCATCTTTCTTATCCTTACAGATCTCCCACATAACTGAGAAGAGCTGAGATCTTGCTTGCCAGCATATTTCAAAAATCAAGACATATTTTGATAGATAAAGCTGAGGACTCCACAATTCTTCATCTCAGAAATATCCAAGCACCTGTGTAGTGAGGCACACAGATAGGCCAGACAACATCTACATCAAACCATGAAGAAAATTTTTCAGTAACTGCAACAGTGGGACTCAGTAAAGATTAAGAAAGAGAACCTATCTGGGGTTTTGGAAATAGCCTGCTTTCCTTGGCACCTATTTCGTAAGAAGAAAAGGAACACTCAAATTCTGCTTCTGAGCCTACATCTTTCATTTTCCCCCTCTTCCTCTTTTATACCTGGCTGGAAAGGGAAAATATTTAGGTCATCTCTGCTGGACCTGAGGCATCCAGTGCAAACAAACCAAAGCCACTGACAGGGGCACAATTAACAACAGGGTAACCCAACTCCTGGATGACAGCTCAAGTGTCTGTCTTGGGTCACGTGAAGAGCAACGTACTGTCAAGAGTAGCTGGGCTGCTTTCTGTCGATGAAGGAAAACACACTTACAGGTTACATTAATACAATGGACTACATAAAATAACACAGACCTTACAGAATAAAATAATGAAGACATGGTTAAGTCTTGGTTAAGTTGTAGAGCTACAACCAGCAGGACTGCTGGAGATTAACTAAGCCTTTACGTCTCTTCAAAATACAGACTTAATCTCTTCCTCCTCAAAGGCAACAAAGAGGCATCTGATGATTCCAGTAGGCTCCGAGTCTGAATGCAGACGGGAAGGTTGATGCCTTAACAAAACAAATATGAAAAAGAGCCATTTTGGGAATCATAAGGAGCCCCTCCATCCCTGCGAAGAGAAAACACCTTCAGTTTTCATTCCACTTGTTCAATCACTTTTCTGTAGAGAATATTTGCATGGCAATGTAGAATCTAGAAGATGTATAGTGGAAATATCTCAAGAGGTTTATTGCCTAATTCCTATTTATTTTCACCCCTCAAGTGTCATTAAGCCCTTCTAACTGAATGAACCTGTCTTTAGAAGCACAAATGCACCTACCATTCAGTATTCTATGCAACTCCTAATCTTCAGATCACCCTATGAAGTTTCATGAGTATCCACTTGTGTGTTTAATGCAGGTTTATAAAAAGAACCCAGCTTCAGCATGCAGGGACTTCTCTGCTAAGGTCTTTTTAAAAGGTCTCAGGAAGACAACAACAAAATTACACAAATTCAGTCGCAATTGAACACTTTAACCTATGTGTCTCAGTCTTCACATAAGAAGAAACACATTTTTTTAAGTGTACCAAGAGAGAGAATATCTGATTTTCATATAGAAAGAATATCTTTTTTTCATGCTAGGAATACGTTATACAAGAAGAATCTTGAACTTGACCCTCTCCCTCTTGCCTTGAAAAGGGTCAGAAAGATCTCACAGAAAATCAGTACTGCTTGTCTTTGCTTTGGAGATAATTCATGCATTTTATCTACTAGTTACTGTGATACAATGACTACTTAATTTCCACAAGTTACTGAAGCAGTCTAGACAATGTATTTATAGCAGTATAACTTATCTAGACCAAAAATAATCAATGTAACAATCAGAAATTACAATTTAGGATTTATCTCCCTGCTATAAAAATAGATGTTTTTTAAGCTTTTACTTACAGCTTATCTAACTGTCTTTTTCCAAGGCAAGAAATAAATGAGTTGCTAATTATTTGACAGATTAAGGTGTCCTGTATGCTTTATTCTGTTACAGCATTTAACTGACATTAAAACACATCTATTAAACCACTGGGGAAACACATATATATTAAACAACCACATCACACAAGCAGAAGCATGTCACTCTCAAAATTTTGTCGCTGGAGCATGATTTAATATCAGGTAAGGTACTTCTCCTTTCCTAATTTCAGTCAACATTGTGGTAATACAGACAAGAAGTTGAAAATGGAAACAGATGGCTTAGCACCTCAAAGTTGATTGAAGAAGGAGATGAAGTATTAACATCACCCTTCCAACAAGAGACCCACACCAATCCCCATCCTACATATACAGAACTATGACATGCCTTTGCACTTGCTGCATCTCAGACTCTCAAAGTGACAAAAGTCATGAGACCTGTTGTTTGCCATGAACTAAAAAAAACCCACAACCAACCAAAAACCCCCTACAGTTGAGCACTCATTGCCTGTTTAACTATTATACTCCTAACTGTAACAATCCCTTGCCCACACTACAATTTACAAGGTACTCACCTGTCAAAGGCTATGGAAAAGGGAAAGTTAATGCACTTAAGAGATGTTGCCACTTACAAGTTAAAAATCCAAATAGAATTTGGTCGAATTAACTCCATCATAATGCCATTTATGTAGAGGCTTCCTGCTGTTTTCAGAGACAAGTATCTGCTCTGTTAACAAGTGCCCAGAACCCCCTAGGAGAATAAAGGCTGGCACAAAGTGAGAAACAGCTCAAATGCAGGAACATTCTGCAGAGAAGTGCGAGCCAAGCACTACCACACTAAGCCCAGGACAAGCTCCTCCTCACAATATCTTTATACTGCTAATGGCACATTCAGTATGACACTTTTTGGGTAAGTAAATTAAGTGGATTAATAAAATGGATTATACTGTTTTAATTCTGTCCTAAAAGAAGTGTTCAACTAGAGCCAGAGCTATGCTGTAGTCTGCAGCACTGCTGGGTTCCCTTGCCTCCTGCTAGAACAGTTTTGTGGTGAAGTTTTCAGTTTTCCCTTCTATTCAGCATTTTCCTGCCAATTTAAATGCTTTATCATCCAACACCAAATCAAATACAAAAGACAGAAGTGTGAAAAGGGGAAAAAGTCTTTTTCTATCTGTCTATTTAGGACACTCAACCTTGGGGCTCTCTTTTTTTGGTTTATTTAAATGATGTCAAGTAGGCTACTAATATGAAATGCAACTGAAAGATTCAGTCTTCTAATTACAACTAGCCCCATAAATAATCAGTGTTTTTTCACACTTACCCCTGCCTCTCTCGGTCCTGCATAAATTCAAACCAAGCATCTATCAGTGCTGACCTCCATATTTTTAATGGAGTAAACATTACTGAACATTTCTGAAAAATTCTTCTCTGTGGTGGAGGGTACAATTTACGGCTCATTGCTTTTCTTGCTGGAAATACATACCTCTGGAAACACACACCTCTAAACACCAACATGTATTTAGAAAAAATACATTTATGCTGAACTTCTTAAAAAATTTATTTGGACAAAACTGTTTGGTTTTTTTACACACATTCACTTTTGCAATTTTTCTTACGATTGGATTATCTAGTAAATTTTAAAAAGTAATAGCTTATTGATCTTGTCAAGCCTCAAGCTGCATGGTCTTGGACTGGTTATGTTCATGAATAGTGGCAGTGTAAAACCAAAACTGACCAAAATAATCCACAAGAGAAGAGCCCTAAGTTTTATCAGCACAGTCAAATTGAGGCTGGCTTTATATGTACTTCAAGGGTGTGACAGAGGTCCTGAGTCCCTACCAATATTTAGGGTCCAGTATTTTATTAATTTGTTGTCAAACTGGTAAATCCAGTATTCTCTTGCTATTTAAATCTCTATACTCTTTAGTTAGATTTCCAAGAATTCTAGAAACAAATCAAGAGACAAAGCAGCATTTCACTGCAGGGTACACTGTAATATTGACAATTGCTGCTAAACTGGGTCAACATTGTCTCAGTTGCACCAAGTCTGGGTTTTGAGGATAAGACAGCAGACTCTCACATGACTGAAGTACTTGCACCTACTAAGGTCATTGCAAGTTTTCTTTAGCTGCACTGCAAAGGAAACATTCAATTTTCATTTAACAAAACATCTAAAAAAAAAATCTAAGCTTGCATAAGAAGTGTCAGTACATTACAGGAGAAAATCGTATCTTATTAGCTATGGTGTAGCCCACAACCCGTACTGTAAAGCCTCTGTCCTTTCTTTCCTTCAGACACTTGTTTCAGGTTGCTTCTTTGTTCTGTTTTAGACAGAATACTTCTAGTCTTCCTTTGTTTCAGATAAAACATTTCCGACTGGTCCTGGAAAACAACACCTAGAAAATGACTCGGTAGTACGTGGGTATCTCCCATAAAGACACTCATTACTGAATACCAAATCACTTTCTCTTCTCTGTTCCTATTCCTCAGGAGGCTAGTCTCTTACAGAGATAAATTAGGATGTTCAGTCATTTACAAATATAATTGCTGAAAGAAGCTGCATAACCCACCATCAAAAATGCAAAGTGTCATTTAAATAATCTCCATGACTCTCAGCGTATTATGCATTCTGAATTTGTTCCTTTGAGGGGGGGATTCGTGCATTCAGATTTAGTGGGCTGTTGCCATTATTTGAGTTGATTGATTTTATGTTGAAGTATTTACCACGGACTTGTCCAGATCTCATGCACAAATTTAGATACCGAAGCAACAAAACTATTTGAGATATGCTGTACAGTCCATTTTATGCCATCCCTGTTACTATTTAGGAGACATGGTAGATATCACAAGTTGATGTTCTAAATTATGAAACACAGGTTAATGAAAGGGATTCCTCATGCTACTTGCAACTCCCTATATATAACAACCTCCAATGTGTCATGCCAATGCCTCTGCAGAACATCACATGAAGACCTTTTAATGGTACACAGCACTCCTTATGACATCAGGGTTACAGTTCATGTCCTTTGAATAAACAAGCTTAAGAAACTGTGGTGAACTAAAAGTATACCAGGCTTAAGAGCATGCCTTAACAAAAAATTCCCAAGAAAAAACAGAGAAAGAGAAAGAGAAAGAATAAGACAACTTCTCTTCACCTGAAAGAATAATGCCAAATGAAGTACTTCTACTTAAAATTCAGCTGGTTCACACCACTACCAAATACTTAGTTATAAAAAGGATTAGGCAAGTCTGAATATTCTCCCTGGCTAGTTAAAGGCACTGCCAATAACAGAATCATATGAAAGTTACCAGTAGGAACCATTCCTCTCTTCACTGAGCACAATGGCATGAACTAAATGATCCTACAAAACTGATCAATGATTTATTTTCTGTTAGCGGGAACATGAATTACATCTTATTTCCTTTGGACTTCACAACATACCTTTCCCAACCCCGAAACAGAAATGAACAACAACAACAACAATCACTCCAAATCCTGTCATCATATCCAATGTTACTTATCAGAATTATGCTGAATCTCGCATGTTTACTACTGTGTCTGTATTGATGCCGTTGATGTATTTCTAAGTATGAACATAAGTTCTAGCAATATACTTACAGCAGCTGTGTTCTTCGCTGCGTTTCCTACAATCACCACAACTCTTCCTTTAAAGCTCTGGAGTGTGGCAGTTGCTGGGCACTGGACGAGATCCCCTTCTGCAGTAAATGCTGATGTAAACGGGACGTTGATGCTGCCAGAGATGTGGCCACGGTTAAAGCTTAGGAAGAGCAGTTAAGGACATTGAAAAGGCACAAAAACCTGTGGTACATGCACAACTGTAGAATGAACCTGCTCTTCATCCTGGCTATAGTCATACAACAGCATTTGTCTTTTGTGCTAGTGTATTTTGACAAAACTCATGGACAATTTACTCACATGGAGGAAACTTCTGACACTACATAGAAAAAAGGACAAAACAAAGAGTTGATTTCTCATAAAGGACATAGCGCAGCACTCCAGAAACTGACCTGCTAAACGAAACACTTGGTACTAACAAACCAAGATCCACAGTATAACATATTTTCATGGATTTTACTTCAAAAGTAGATTTAGACTGAACAGGAATCAAATACCAATAAGCAGCTGGAGCACGTCTTTCAGGGGAGTTTTATTACTTAGAACCAGAACCAAAACTAAATAAGGATTATTAGCCCCGTGTCAATCCCTGCATGCCCTTACAATTTTGACCCAAACAGAGATTCTAACATGCACTCAGATTCCTGAACAATGAGCATCATGTATATTATCTGCAGTTCCACTATCAGGAAGTGCCTATCGGTATTGAAAAGCAAACAAGACACGAGTGCCAGCAACTCTGAGATATATTAGTTGCATTTCAATTTCAAAGGATGATCATTCAATGAGATTTTATGAACAAATATTGAATGTGAAAGTCTCTTCAGAAAAAATTAACTTGGACCACCACTACCTAGCTTTGGATGGATTTGAAAACGCGCCATGACCTTGACAGATCTCTGAATTACTTTCAGACTGTACATGCCTGGAACACTCCCCTTCCCCCAAAAATAAACAGGAGCAGCTTTGAAGAGATGGGAAACAGTGGAGTTCTGCAAAAATACACCCAATGTTAAATATCCAGATTAGTCACTCTTCAGTACTTCATTACTTGCAGAAAGCCAGTTTAATTTAGAATTAAATCCCAGAATTGTTTTTAATACAGGAATTGCCTTAAACTGAGGTAAGATTTAATTCACTTAGCTGAATGTTAGCATTCATTTCTCTTGAATTATGTAATAGTTTCAGCTTTATGATTATAATTGTTATAGTATGGGAAAAATGTGGCTATATGAAAACATTTGAAAGAATAAAAGATGATGACATACCATTCATTAATGTTACCAGCTTGTTTCTATTTTGAACGGAAAAATTATGACATCCCTTCCTTCACTAATCTGTGCCAACCCCCTTTCCCCAGCCCCATTTATAACCACATCATTCTCTTTGCCACTAACCAGAGCAAAAATTGTGAAACAATCCTCATTTAATCAGAAAATGACTTTGGACAGATTTAGTCACACACTTATGCCATGGTGTATGCTGAACTGCTCAGAGAAACTTGATGAGATCTTTAAAAAAAGGAATACATTTGATATGAACATTGGTACCACACCAGACAGCTCTAACTCTATTTGCTGTCCTTCACATTCTCCCTAATCTTAAGTGACCATTTTAAGCACCCCGAGTACTACATCCCAATTAACAAAAAGGCTAAGATTTTGTGCTACAGAGAGACAATAAGTAGGCAGCTATACCTTTCTTAACAAGAACGGAAGGCTGCCAATGTTCCTGCTAACATGCTTAATGAAACGAGCCTTAGAAGAATTGCTGGCCAATTGAGACACTGCTTTGAGTATATTACCTTTTCATTAGGAAGTCTTGTGTTACAAAGCTGTCTATCGGGAAAAAGGGCTGGCAGCCCTTAGCCTTGCAACATGAGCTTCATTACCAAACAATGCCTGAGCTTTCAAGTGCATCCGAGTATGAAATATGAAGCATGTCTGATGCTTGTTGAAAGTCCTCTCATGCCTTTTTCAAATCACACTGAAAACAAAGTGAGAGTGAAGTTTAGCACGGCAGGCATAGACAATGAGGAACACTAATGACAAAACATAAGAAACGATGGTATTTTTGAAATACCTCACAGTGGTCTGCCCCGTTTTAAAACACACACCACAGAAACATATAGGCTGCCTGACCCTATTGTACAGTTTGTTGAAATTTTGTGACAAAGACCATTTACTTACTGCCAGAATGAACACGATGCTAAACTATGGTTTCCCATGTATATTCAGAACTGCTGACAGTTTAATAGCTTTCTATACACCATATGTTTTCTTCGACAACTGACATACAAACTAACTCGCTCAAGGAGTAATTTTACTACCTAACTTTTTAATAATGATATTCCCTACGTCCAAATACCAGATGGTTAGCAGGACTTACAGTCACCCATTATTTATAGGAGAGGACATTTTAGTCTACCGTAAATTTCAACCCGATCGAAACAGCAGCAGCAGTGATTACAGTGCACTGTTCAAGCTATGGAGATTTTTCTCTCCAGGATGCCTCGTCATTCAAGAAATATATATGGAAAATCTGGTTATAGTTTTTTAATATGAAAGACAGGCTCATAAAACCACTTCATAATAGCCAAATGCTTTTTAAAATAATTGAAATTTGGAATCCACTCCGCTACAGTAGACTAGGATTAGTACAACAGTACAGTAGAACCTATTAACAAGCTATTAGGGAAACTATAGAAACATTGAAGCAAATACCTTGCCTTTGATCCTGACTGTAATATAAATAATGCTGGTACTGTACACAGATAACAGCCTTTCAGTGCCATGACTGTAGTCTAGGCATATTACATTACTTGCTCTCCTTCCTCATTCTCCTTGATGATTTCTAGTAAGTTGTACAGATAGAATGATGCAGAATGATGCAGAATAGAAAGATTATTTTACTTGGTAGCATCAAAGTTTCCTACACAGTAACAATAGCACGTTACAGTTTTTAATTACAGAGCCTTGTCTGTTTAAGTGGAGTCTAAAAAGCATTATCTCTTGATGAAGAAATTATTCCTCAGAAAATAGCCTGCATTTTTACTGTTTTCTGAATATAGAGGACCAAATTTTCAACAATCTAGAGCCAGGAGTAAAGAAGCTGCTGGAGTCCAGAAAATAGTGAAATTGCTGAGGCACACGACTCTCTACTTAATTGGAATCCTTAACTGATGCAAGAAATTAATACATGCAAGCAAAAGGAAATTATGTTTTGAGTTCTCTTGACCATTCTGTTTTATCTACACAGCAGATCACATTTCAGGTTCAAGCTTGACATACAATAAAACTATAATTCCTTGAAAATAACAGTTTTAATTTACAATAGTAAAAAAGAATAGTATCACTACCTCTAGTTAAATACTAAATTTACCTCTACACAGTGAAAATAATATTTTTCTTTCTCACTATACTTAAGTCATAAATATTGCTAAATATTAATACAGAAAAATGTTAGTGGTGGTGTTTTTCTGTTCAATTACCTTCAAACTGGTATTTTAATGAAAGATAAAAAATTTTGAAGCATTATTTATTTAAATGTTTACTACATATTTTAGCCCAAATAGTGGTATTGATCCACCATTCACTTCATTGTCTAGAATCTACATGTTTCTAATATGCATGCAGTATGTTAGTGAAGTTTGTTAGACACTGGAAGATCTTTTCTAACAGTAAAGATGTTGGGAGCATGTTGAATCTCTCTCATCTGAGATCTTTAAGAACAAGCCAGACATGTAAAAGGAATGATCTTCCTTTCTCAAAGTAAAAGGTGGACTAAAACTCATGATTCTTTTGTTATTTTTCTATTGAGTATTGTTTGCTCGTTAAGAATTATAGCTTGTGACATAGCAAGCTAAGAGTACCTCTACTGCAAAACAACTATCTACATTGCTTTTGCTATTATGAGAGGATAACACTTAAATACTTAAAAAAATATACAAACAAATAACAAGTATATTCCCAAATACTCAGTATAGCATTAAGTGTTACCTCTAACAAAATTTTGTCATTATTCCCACTTTTAGATGGATGTTGACAAAGAGATGTGCTCCTTGTAAAGTACATCTGTAATAAGGACTCCCTCTTCCAAAATCCAAACAAACCCAGCCCCATAACCACACTATTTCTGAAAAACAAAAAAATACTCCACACGCAAAGAATCATTTATCTGAAAAAGAACAAACGAGTAAGGTGTAGACAGGGTAGCAACACTGTTAAAAATATAGCTTCAAGATACCCACAAGACTTTTGATTATCTGCTAACTAGAGGATATAAGTTAGGGCAGCCATATGGTACCAGTACAAAGTGGTTTCACTAGACCCACAGCTTAAAAAGGGAAGGCAAAAATACATCTGTTCTCTTCTCTGGAAACCAGCAGTCTCCATGACAAAAAAAAAAAANAAAAAAAAAAAAAAATCTCCTTTGGTCCTTCCAGTGTCACATTCTTTTCCATTATTTACTATTCTAACATCTCACTGCCTGCAGACAGTGAGGAAGTAATTGATACAAGCATGATTTGGCAAGGTTGGCATTCAGATTTGAAGGATACTCTTCACTGTTACGAATGTCCACCACCAGCAGCTTTGGTTTGCTAGGCTTTGTTTTCTTTACAGGTGTTTTGGAATGACTAGGTCCTGTCAACTCACACAAATCAATCAGATCTTCTGCCGAAATTCGTGGTGACACCTCTGCCTTCAGGTCATCCAACTTGATGGAATCCCTAGACTTGAAAAGAAGAAAATTAATATTAGAGGTGATAGAATTAGAGACATGGCATTCTTTGAAACTTCCATTTATTTTACAACCTCAAAGTGTAACCACCCTGTCAGACAGAAATAGTTTTTTCCTTAAAAGTCCGAACCAGTCCAAATTAAACAATCCACACAGAAAAGCTCCGGAGCAGTGCCAAATACCTAACTGTCAATCATAGCCCTGTCTTCTGTTGAAGTTGTTAAAACACAAAATTGTTTGACAATCTGTGCAAACTATTTTACCTTATGACTTGTTAATGAATTATTCACTGTAGCTGAAGGGGCTAAAAAACCACACAGAATGTTTCCCATTTTCAGAAATCCAGTAAATTCTCTAGAAAGCACTTTCTGAAAAGCTTCATGCTTGGAGTAGGACAGAAGGGTAGCAACTGAAGACTTGGCACAGAAACTGCAGGGATGACTCTGTAAGATACAGAGCTACCTAAACACCAGGTATTACCCCAGTCCAAAGACTAGGCACAAATCAGGACATCAGAAATTTAAGAGTTTTTTTCAGGATTTTTTTTTGTGTGGGGTGTGTGTGGTGAGTTTTTTTGGGCTTTTTTTGGTGCATGTGTGTGGTTGGACCCGATCTCAGACATCCCCTCCAACCATGAAAATTATGTGGTTCTGTGAAATATAAGAAATAGTCCTGTATTATAAACCAGAATATTTGTTCCTTAGTTTGGGGGGCAGGGAAACTGGGGAATGGGACAGATGACAACACAACACATTCTCCCACGTGCCTGGTAGCACTCAAGTAACCAGCTTGATAATACTTAAATTATTTTTCACAAGAGAGTCTTCATTGTGAATTAGCTCAGAAATATTCCTAAGCACTAGCATTTCTTCACTTCTTATTCTTAAAAGCTCATGCATATCTAAATTAAGCAAAAAATAATTAATCTTATTTTTGTGTTTTGTTTTGTTTTTTTTTTTCCTGTTGTTGCCATCGCTTCAACGTGAAAAATCACAGGTAAGTTTTAAGGCAGCTTGTTTTCACTATGCTTTAATCCAGCAGACACAGAGTTAACAAGTTGGTTACATATGCAAAAAACCCCCAACCGTTATGGTACTCAACTTACTCCAAGAGTTCTATGCATAAAAGATACACCTATGGAGCTGAGTCATCTTACAACAGAACTGGCTTGTCTTGTGCAACTGTTCTGCTACTGTTGAGCGTGAGGGTCAAATAGAGCCAGAAGTTGTTTATAATTAAGCCCACAGTTGTTTTTAGTGAGTTATTCTGGCTTGTCAGGAGACAGGAACAAACAGAATAATTAGGATTTGTTCCAGGGAGCATCTTCTGAAAAATCTTCAGATTGTTTTGATGTCTTATTCTTGAGGAAGACCACCTATATTAATGAAACAGGCAATCTTTTCATCATAAAGATTTGCTTGTGCACTATGCAGTTGTTCAGAACATGGGCACAGGCATACAGAGCTGGACTACAGAAAGCGGAAAAATAAACAGAAAGAACAAATAGAACGTTATCATGTATTACCTCTCAGAAAGCGTCTACACAGTGCAATCAAAATATAGGTCTTTCTGAGAGGATAACAGTAGTAAATTTTCTGCTTTGAAAAAAAAATTCCATTTCTGTCATCTTGTTTTACTTTGCAGTGATCACAGTGATTCACAACACTATGCACTTATAGGCCATGAAAAAAATTCAAGAGAACAGGAGTAATATACTAAAGGAAATGGAGGTGTTACTATTTAGTATTAGCCAAACTGGCTGTCATTATCTCTAGCTTTTGTTTCAGTGTCTAAACATACTAATTTCTCATTTTTTGTTTTGTCTATTCCAAGTTTAGAGAAGATGCTAGAGAAAACAGAGAGGTATCCAAATATTTTCCTGAGTTATAACTCAGAAAAAGAGTTCTTAGACAGTCCTTCTACCATTAGAAATACCTCTGCTGTAAAGCATCTTAACAAAAAGCACTCAAAATTACAAATAAGATTGGTAATTGTACTTTGGGTAATAAGCTCACCAAACTGCCTTTTCCATTGTATGTGACAGTATTGAAAAAAAAAAAAAATTCGGAAATTGCTAGTCTCAGAACAGAATTTTTTCCCAAGTTCAGAATAATAAAGGTCATGATGCTTTATAACCAGAAAAAATGCTTGTTTTTCTGGATAATGTATTATTTGTTTCAACAGAATAGTCAATACTCAAGGGAGACCTGTTTCCATACAAGTAACAGTGTGAAGGAGGACATGTTCAACTCCTAGTTGCTGTCTAAAGCCACCTCCCTGTTGAGTAGCTGGACTTCCCTCAAGAGGAGTCCAAGGAAATGGAATGCAACAAAGCAGAGGAGAAAGAGGAAGAACTTGTCAAACTCTCTTGAGATTTGCCAAATGAATTCAGCAGTCCCTGTCCAGGGGAATCACGGCAGACAGGTTTGCAACATCCAAGAAAGGTAGCAGCGTGGAAAGAATAGTGACTGAGACAGCTTAATTTGCCTGATGACTGAAACTGAGACATCCCTACACCCTCCTCAGGAGAAAGTTTATGAAGCCAGACCAAGGAGGGAAGGGAAGCAAGTCCAGCTAAAAAAAAAATTCAATCTGTGAAGTAGGGTCAGACGATTACAGGTAACAATAAACACTCCAGTAGCAAAGTCATAAACGTGGTCTATTCCAGTGAAGCTGGCTGAGATGACCTGAGTTATGTCTTCGGGAGAAGCATTAACACTAGGATAGACTCTAACTATACAACCACTTCCTACTTTTAGTTATACAACTGTTGTCTAATTCAGCAAATAGGATGAATGCCTCAGGAAAGCATGAAAATTTAAGAGGAAAGCAAGAAGGCTACAGCAGAAAACATATCAGTCAAAATTCACCTAAACTGACCACTTTCCCCGTACCTAGAAGTAAAAAGGCACAAGAAGTGCTCCACAGATAGACACTATCTGTGAATAGATTTTAATAACCAGGGCAAGCAGTTTTTTTTTCCTTTAACTGGGTTGAAAATAAGGACAAACACATTCAGCTGTGAATTTTAGAACCATTTTTGCTTTGCGTTGATGTAGCATGTCTAGATCTGCCTCAACAGTATATCCAGTGATAGAGTATCTCTATATAGACTTTGAACAAAGCTGCAGCTTAAAGCTCCTTGATAGACTTGCAGGAAATAGAATTGTTGAATCAATTCTTTCTATTAACAACTGCTTTATCAGACTAATTTACTTCCTTCAAATTTCAAGGTGAAATATGTGCACGCACTTACAAGATCATCTTCCCTAATTACATTTAAAAACTTTATCTGATGTATCTGGTAACAACTCCATTTCACGTCAGGCATTTTCTCACAAGAAAATTTCCTAATAGACTGTCTGCCAGCACAAACTAAACATGGCTAACAGCAAGCTGTCAGTCCTTTCACCCAGTCCTCCTCACACCACCATCCTTCTGTAGGTACCTGTAGCTTGGCACTGGCCTTGAATTCAGACAACTCTCAAGGCCGTCACAGCTCCTGAGTACCCAAATCTTGCAGATTCTTCTGAACCTTTAACACCTTTCCTACTCCTCTAAACAGCAGTGTTCCAGCTGCTTTCCACTACTTTCTGACTACTCTTTTAGCCTCAGCCTGGCCAATTAAGGGAGGTGCACAAGATAAAGGCTGATATTTTAGTCAGGAGGTTTAACATTTGTGCCGGCTGCTGGCTTCAGTTCCTTGGTCAGGCTGTATTCTGTCACTGCAGACATTGGGTTCCAGCTGTGAAGAACCACAAGAAAGCTATGAAGCAAGGGAGAAGGCCCACTTTACATCAAATCCTTTGAGTATGGTTAGCTGCTCACAGAAAAAGTTTACAGTGCTGACAGTCTCTTCATAATTATTTACAAATATCCAACAAATTGTGAACAGGCAGCAATATCCAGCTGAGACTTTGATTCCACCTAAATTAAGTAGTCACATCTCAGGACAGCTGCTTACAGTATCTTGTTGAATTTCTCACCTGCAATTTTTTGTTTTAGACAACAAAGAGAACACAAGGATTATCCCACAACCCAAAATTTCCACGCCAATAACACTGATGACTCTATGGAGGGTACAAACAGGACAATAAAAAAAAAAAAAAGTCAGGATAACTACGGGGAAAAGCTTAAGTCCAAATAGCATAACACATACTTGTTTCTTCCCTTCCCAATTATCCTTCTGCTCTATTCAATCTTTTACAGACAGGGTACCTAATTTGCAACC